>WURV02171048.1:0-14304 GCA_011762755.2 Epimenia babai | reverse complement strand
CTTTGTAAAGGGTCATAGATTGGCCCACACAACGATTACTTCGGTAGTCAGCCTATAACTAAATAAATAAATAAATATTATTGATATAAGACAATTTAAAACCATTTTTACCGTCCATACTGCATCATATGACATATGATCCCATTTTTTAATATTTGTTCTATTTTCCACTGTATTATTCAACATTGTTATTTATTTCATGCTCACTGTAATTGTACATAATGGTATCGAAAATTGATCTGTATTACCTGTATACTGTTAGGTGTTGATTTTATCTACCTTAAGTAATTACTTTTTAGTCTTACACCATTAGGCTATTGTTTCGTGTAAAGTGTGTTTGACAGCTTAGCTAATAAGTACACTTTAATCAAGTAAATTTCATTTCATTTCATTATCATCATTATGTACTATTGTTATTTTTTTATTTTTTGTCCTCAGAATTATGTATTCGATGTCTTTTCTTCCCCAAATCATTCGTGATATGTAATCATTGTCTTTTTGAATCTGGCAATCCTTCCTAATAGATGTCAGATAAAACGATCGAACACACAGAGCTTAAAAAATCTTTAAAATGCTGTAAAAATTCATTTGTCATTATGAATAAAATAAATATATAAAAACATATAGAAAAATCTAATTTTACTGCATTGGGTCCAGTGACAATATTTACTATGTTAAAGTTAGCTTCAATTGTAACTCTTCAACATAATGATCGCTGCGATCTGCCGATTCTTCTCTGGTTGTTCCCAAAGACTAGAACAAAAATATCCCATCCTGTACACTCATGCTCTGGAATTCCCATAAAAACTCACATAAAATCACATACCAAAATGACTGACCACATATAAAACAGCACTTGAAACATATAAATTTATGTATGTGTAATTTGGACACATTAATCTTAATTTGATAAATTCTTAATTTTTTGTTGTTAGTTCAATTTTCGGAACAATTCTCTGCATAACATTCTTGATTAATTCCTAAGTATTATTTTTATTCTTTTCCAGCGCAGTTCATTTTTATCAGAATGTATTATTTAGGCCTCAGAACATACCAAGAATCGTCGCTATACAAGTGACGTTAAATGTAAGATGTTACGCCCTATACTAATTAATTAATAATAAAATCACTTCTTCTGGAAGCCCATGCTATGACTGTGTCCAGTGCACTTTTTGCTATCTTAATCAATGTGACCTTTGACCAAGAAAGTTCCTCTTTACCTCTCTTCTGCCTTATGTTTGCAGCTTCTTACAAATTTACAATAATTAATATTCTTTTTGCTTTTTTAATCAAGGTGACCTTTCAGTAAGGAAGTTTCTTATTGCCTCTCTCCTGCCCCATGTTTCCAGCCTTTAGAAATTTAGAATGATTAATATTCTTTTTGCTATCTTAATCAATGTGACCTTTCATTAAGGAAGTTCCTCTTTGCCTCTCTCGTGCCCCAAGTTTCCTGCATCTTAGAAATTTAGAATGATTAATATTCTTTTTGCTATCTTAATCAAGGTGACCTTTCATTAAGGACGTTCCTCTTTGCCTCTCTCCTGCCCCATGTTTCCAGCCTTTAGAAATTTAGAAAGATTAATATTCTTTTTGCTATCTTAATCAATGTGACCTTTCATTAAGGACGTTCCTCTTTGCCTCTCTCCTGCCCCATATTTCCTGCCTCTTACATATTTACAATAGTTGATATTGTTACAGTGACCAGTGACCATGTAGCTAACATAAGTTGTCGGTTGCATTGCGTTTTAATTGACTCTTCCCCAACATGGTGACAGGACCACTATTGACTCTGTGGACTTGCATGGTGTTAATCTGTCTACAAAATATATTATTGATTCCTCCTACAAATCTTTAATTTGCTTCTGCAATAATTGACATCTCATTAATATTTCAGGTCGTCTGCTTATTTGTGTATTGATTGTAATAGGTCATCCGGTGTTAAAAGCACTCCGTTGTTTGCTCATGTTCACTATTCATGTTCATTTATTTGCCGTTTTCAGGCCGTTTAATTTGCTGATGAGTGCCATTGTTTAACGTAGTGTTGGTCGATAATAAACGCTTCGTTTTGCTGGCCATAGAAACAAGAGTCCATCAACAAAATAACTAACTGTGCTTTCTCTTCGCTACACAATACACAGGTTGTCTGCGTGTGTTTCAATAAAGCTTCCTGCTATACGGCAAATAAGACAACAACAGCCTGCCTGTAATTCAACTGTGCATCATGAATTCTTAAATATCACATTTTTTTGTGTCTTTTCATCCGTACATACTTTGTATTTAGAAGACATTCTACATATTGTCTGACATGCTTTAAACAGTGCGTCTGTTTTGGAGGTACATAATAATTTACATGCTATTGATTAATAGACACTTGTCATTAATGAGCTTGCCTAATGTATTGACAGTCCTTATCAGAATCATGGTTATTTTGTTAGGCCAGTTCGTAGTACACAGGAAATAATTTTTTTCTAAAATGCATAATACAGTATTTTCACATAGAAAATAATAATAAGTTAGAAAAAGTATTGAATCAAAACACGCAAAAATATATACAGCATATTACAGTAAATATATATATATATATATATTTACAGATTATTACATAAAGGTAATGTTATAGTTAGGGATGAACACAAACAAAAACAAAAGTTTATACATTGAAACCTGCTCTAATGACTACTCGTATACAGCGACCACTCGTCTTAAGCGATAAGCGACGGTCCCGAACGTTTTCACTATATAAGTACACTCACTGTATTAAGCGACCACCTGTCTTAAGCAACCGTTTTACGCCGGTCCCGCCGACGGTCGCTTAATACAGGTTTCATTGTACTTGGTTTTCTATTGATATTTTTAGATTTTCTATTGAATGTATTATAATTATGAGATTTTTTATGTGATCTTGTAGTGTATTGTATGTAAGGGGAGCTAGGTAGGAAAGGGAGCGTTTACCGATATCTTTTTGCATTCTTGGGATGAAGATGTTATTCTGTTATTCGGTTAATAAAAGTAAATAAAAGTCAAATCTACGTTAAAAGTTAACTGGAGGTCACATGACATGTATGTGGGTACTGGGTAGTCAGGTTTAATTATCCTAGACACTGAGCTAATTATTTCAGGGAGTAGATAGGTGAGTGGTCACTGGTCAGTGTGCTTAACTAGTAACCGGAAGGTCACGGGTTTGAAAATGTTCGCCGAGTCACCTTATTGTCATCCCCATCTGATGTAGACCCGTCTCTAAAATGTAAAGATACCTAATATCCACTGCGATTGATATGCCAATGTCACAGGTATTGTTTCTGTGCTGAATAGCTGCCATAAACATTCATTCATAGTAAACCACATCTAAGAGCATTTATTGACTGATACTTGCAATCTCAAAATACTCTACCTTTCTGTTACTTATTTACTATGAAGAATCATACATGGACTTATAGCCTGACAGTAACTACTGATGTGATGCCCACATTGGTGGTATTCAGGACTGTACGCAGTGCAGACCTTAGTTAGAATATGCAGGTTGTATTCTACATAGTAAACATCTCTAGGTGTTAGATATTTAACTGGGTAGACCACATCACACAAGGCCATGGCCAGTCCAGAGTATTTACTACCTTAACAATATTTAAACTATTTGTATTGTACTACACATATCAAACTATATATTTATATAAGTGACTTATGTACTGAAGGTAATAAGAAATTTTATAATTTTTTATCAATTTAAATTTTTACAGAGCAGCGGCGGCGGTTTTCTGCAGACGGTCATTTGCCGTGCTGTCCCGTGTGTGGAGTCACCCTGAGGCTCGGTGAAGTGGAGACACATTATGAGCAAGAGATCGAAAAACTTGATAAAATTACGAGGTGAAATAATTATATTGGTAGGATTATTGGGGAATTTTACCTTGCATTATAATAATAAAAATTAGTTACCAGTGCTACTTTTGGGGGTGGTGTAATCGAAAGGTTATTTCTTCAGAAAAGCCCTAGAAAAGTCTTGATTAGATTCTTGAAAGTGGTTAAATTTTCAGTTTTACGAATTTTATCTGCTTGACTATTGAAGATTAGTGGAGTTGCGAATGAAAATTATTTATTGCCGATTGTTTTAAGTCTAGTTTTTGGTTCAGTGAGTAGTATTCAGTGTGAGCAGTGTGTGAAGATACACTGCGCCTAATATTCTATGTGCACTAACCTGTTATAGATACACTGCGCCTGATATTGTATGTGCAGTGCCTCAATATGAAAACTACGCGCAATTTAACGACAATTTTAAAATGAAACTCACCTCTAACTTTTTTTTACAGATTTTATTGCTTTACTATTTCAACATATAATTCAACATGAGAATTTTTATCAGCAGCCACATTTAATTGAAATTTTAGACATTCAAGAAATTTGGTAAATTGAATTCGCGCTCATTTATTTATACTTAAACATGAATTAGTGTTTGTAATAGTCATCATCTTTACTCGTGAAAAGCCTACTATCCCTTTGGGATTTATCATTTCATGACAATCTTATTTTCTCATTAAGCTAATGTACTTTTTTACGTTGCGCTATTTCTGTATTCCAAGCTTCATTGTAGCTTATCAAGTAATACGTTTTTAATAACACTTTATAATAAATTATTGCGCGAACCTTCATAATTTCGGCGTCAAATGTCAAACGGACGCAGATGTTGGTACGGTTGGCCAGAGATTTCCCCGGGACATCGATCACATTCATTATATTGAGTAATAACACGACCTTGAAATCAGCTTAAGCTCCCTTGTTCAGTATTTGCCAAACACAGCTCCTGTACATAGACTTGTGTAATGACTTGAATAAATTAAGTCGCGATATTGTCACTACTTTTAATGTCGTCGGTCATAAAGATTTTCTCCCCCTAAAGAAAGTCGCGCGTATAGCGAGAATAACGGCTAGCTGACAGTAGTAGAGCAATAAATCTTATCATTTTATACACATTAGACACCTGTTGGAGGAAACTGCGTGTTTACGTAGCTTGTTATTTAGATTTAATTCCATTTATTGCCGCTAATAATCACTATATTTATATGACGCGGTGAAAGCCGCCTCCAAGAGTGGGGATAATATAGGAAGCGTCGAGATTTTGTTGAGACGAGCGTTGATAATGTGGCCATTGTCCCGCAGTCTTTTGTGGGTGTGTCAGTGAAAGGTATATGCTAAGCAGAAGTCGCCTGGACCATGTGAGAAATATTGTGTGAGCACAAAGGGTGCTAGTTGCCAGTGACTTCATAAATCGCGCCTCATGAATGTCCCACACAACCGACCGCCCGACCGCCCGACCGTACAGTACAGTACATTGCGGTTACTTCCCACATACTAATGGTGCGTCGTGACTCGAGCCAAGTCGAGTTAATGCCTCGCGTTCATTCATACGATTCTTTCATCGGCTATTTCAACGATTAACCTCGTCGCTTCTTGCTTCACCCCCCACAATTACAGATTCTAAACAGAGTTCGGCCTTTATTAGTGTGTTCGCTTATCGACGATTCGTGATATACAACATCAATAGTGCATCAGGTACCGGCTGATTACCATAATAACCCTCTCAACCCTCTCGCTGCCGACGTTAAGCGACATTCAGTGAGCTAGATATGTCGGGTGTTTGTGAGTCTGTCACGATGTTTTGTCACTAACCCTGATCGATGTCCAGACAATATCAACACTCGCCACAATAAAAACCTGATATATGCGTAAATTTGAAATATTAATCAGAAAAATGCAAATACACGCATCACCTATGAAGGCTTCTTTGAATTGTACAGCTTTGCTGTGTATCAGGTGTAGATGATCCATATTTGCGGGTGTCAATGAGCTATTAACTTATGAATTAAGATTATGGTAGGAAACCAAGTGAACGATGTCGAGGAACTGCCAACCAAATACGTCCGCTATCTATTAAAATACAGTTGTTACACAGTGACTACATTCTATAGGTTTAAAATCAGATTAAATCAATAATAATTTTATATTAGTTTATATTACTATTCTAATATTAACCGATGATAGAAAAAAGATTCATAAACCAATGTAGACTGTAAAGAGACACCTTGTCATCAGCTAGTGTGGCTCACAATCTTGAATTGTTGAAGGTGACCTTCACTTTCAACAGAATCCTCACCCTTCTACCTTTATTCTGGTGGCTAATTATTCATGTTATAAAAATATGAGACATAAATAGAGACTCTGTTAGCCCTAATTGTCGAGTCGTAAGCATAGCTATCTTTCTGTTAAAGTTTGCGATTCGAATTAAGGTCAATTCGCCCTTCGCGTATCTTCATCTCATATACACTCGTATCTGAAAATGAGTGAGGTTGTCTTGCTTGGAATATTGAATTTTAAAGAGATTTCTGTTGAATTGGTTTGTTGTATTTTTAATCGGTTTGTTGTATTTGTAATTGGTTTGTTGTATTTTTCTCGAGTGTGTGGCGAGTTAAAAAATTAAAAAATTATTTCTTACTAACGTGACATTAATACCATTTACTTAGAAGCACGGAAATCTACCTAATTACATATTTATTCATTTAAATCACTCTTCGACATATCACTCACATTTTTGTCTACATTAATGTTGTTTTCTGTCAGTATTATCGTCAATTTTATTCAGTTGTGTCAAATGGTCATTACATGTATATATGTTAGAGCAATAATTTCTCGGTACATGTGTCAAAGAAATTCTACAATATCTCCAACGTGTGTAGTGATGCTGTATGCCTTTATTACACACTAGTCCAATCATATTGCAGGAACAGTAAAAAGTCACATTCTCCAAAAAACACATCATTAACCAAAAAGGTACAGTATCCATAATGATTATGTCGTTTTAATCAGTTACATTTGTATGTTTATCAGTACTCTTTATAAGAATTTATGAAATCAATAACTTTCTTGTGTCCTTCAAATATATTGACACTTATGTTGTTACATATGTTGTTACTTGTACGTCCTCACTAGCACACGTTTTTCACCATTGTTACAACATTATAATTTTCTCCTACGGGTCAAATGCAGAACATTTCTCAACGTATAACTTAATTATTCTATTATATATTTTCCTTTCATTTTTCCGCTTTTTTAAGCTACACTGTACCAAATAATTTTTATCAAGGCAAAATTAGAAACTTATGTGGTAAATGTATTTAGAAATCAGTGATTAGCCAGGTGAGAATATCATTAATTATCATTCATGAAGTCATCATCGTTGTTTTACCAAATTATCATTTTCGGATTCGGATTCACTCTGCATTGGCGGGCCACTTGTCAAAGGCCCACTGTGACATCTGTGACTCACTGGTATTTCTTTAATAATTTTTCAGACGTCCGTATCCCCGGTGAGCGGTACAGAGGTGCCTGCGATCGAATCTACAATATCTTCAAGACACGAGGTATGCATCCATTCTTTCTACAATCATGAACAGTGAAAGCACTCCTTGTTTAATCTCTATTAATGGAGTTATCGTATGACTACAATTTTTGCTTTTATCTTCTGTGGTGGCTGAATGGCTAGATGATTACGAATCGAGATCAAGATTTATACTGATAAATCCTCTGTGGGATATCCAATTGAATTACAGTATTCAAAATGAGTATAGATACAATCTAGTATTAGAACTATAACTACATATATTGTGGAGACAATGCATTTAAAAATACTTTAACTGAGACGATATTATTCACTAGTAAACTACATAGTGCTACTTTAGTGCTATTTATTTGAATTCATCGAAATGTGTTCTGTTACCTCAAGGGTTGTTCATTGAAGTACGTTTACATACTAAAGGTAGAATGTGATATACCTGGTAATGAAAAGATAATTTCTGTATTTTAATATGAAAGCATACTTATGTCATCATTCATCATATTGTAAAAATTAATTTCACATATAATTGGTATATCACGTACACATGTATCCTTACTGTATATATCCTTGGGGAGACAGGTATTATCTATGCCAGGATATATTTTTAATATAACAAAATTCCAGTAATTGCTTGCAAAGTATATTCAGAAAGAAAATCATCAGTAGATGCTATTCAGTGTTTATCAACCAATGTTAATATATTTCGTATATTTTTTAATAAGTGTTTTAATAAACACATCTGTGAAAAGAATATTTATAGAATAAGGTGCATATGGGTGTAATATTAATATTTTTATTTATTTAGTCGGTAAAATATTTTATTTTGAAGACCCATGCTGCTGTACGGTTAAAAATGTAGTATGTACATAATGAGAAAATTGTTAACTGAAATTGACGTCTGGAGGAAGTGGTTTTGGGTATTATATTCACGCTTGGATAGAAAGTCGATAGATAATTAGCTGTTGTTGTTGTGTGGGAGCAACTTTGGAAGCGGTGTTACCATCAACATGTTCACCAGTAGCAAGGCACCACTGACAGTGTGAGCTGGGCTCGGTGAAACACGATGAAACACGGTACGGCACGGTACGGCACGGCACAGACTGCTCGGGTGTTGCACAATCCGAGATGTTTTGTTAGTGATTTCACGAGTCACCGCCATCCTCGCCTCGTCAATGACTAATTGACATACACCCTTTTCTCCGTCGGTAACCCATGAAATCTCTCGGCCCAATTCCCGAGTCATTAACGTCACGGTAATCTTGTAAGGCCGACAAAGGACCGTAACCACCAGTGCCAGTTAGGTTTTACAAGAATTCTTCGTTGATTGAAGCATCGCAAAACTAGAGGAATCAGTTGCGTCGCTGGAGGCCTGAACAAATTGTGGTATTATTGCATAAGGTGATGCTGACGGGAGGGATGTGACATCTATTTAACGCCTGATTAACTCCAGGTCTGTAACAATGTCACAATGCTCTTCTACACAATGCACCCCGTCATCCTGCCACTGTCATCTGTAACTTTATCCTGCGGTTTTATTTGACAATTAGTCACGTACGTGTCAGGCACGCTGCTGCTTACGGTAGCCTATGAAAAATTTCAATCAGTAAGTTTTATGTGGACTAATGGTGTCCATATTTGATGAATTACTCGCTAGAATGGTTTATACGATTAATTATTCTGGATGTTATATAGTGTTTTAATTGTTACCTCCAATTAAATCCCCATTCTTTATGTACCTATCTGATTTGGTGTTTAATTAACAAACGGAATTAATTTCCATATGACATTGTCATAATTGTTTCACAAACCTCCGCACTTTGACCAGCAATGAGACCTCAATTTTTATACTTTTTTCACCAGGGACACTCAAAATTCTCGGTGTATGTTTTAATGCAATATTGACTGATAATTATTTCAAAAGTTTGTTGGGTTGTAATACGAGCGTTATTTAGTAGACCCAGTAATTAATTCTGCTTTAATTTGTTATCTGTTGAATGTATAATAAATGCAATATATATGGCTGGCCCACTCACAGACTGCATGCTTTGTCGACTGAAAGATTTAATTAAACCTGTCATTTCACATTGATGGGCAGACTCTGCGAAATTGGTTTATTAAGTAGTGACGTAATATCGTCGAGTGTGTATGAGCCAGGCACTGCCGTGCTTGAGTGACTAGCAAAAGCTGTATTCATGGCCCATTGTTGAGTGGGGACAGTGCGCAAACATTAGGCACATCGAACTCACAGCCCTGCATCCAAAGCCACATAAGCGGCCATTGTTGGCTCGTATAAATTCTCTGTATAGACCCACTGCAGCTGCTTGTGTTTGACATCAACAAAATGTCATTACATACACTGAGGCAATATTCAACTTCCCACATGCACCGCCGCTCAGCTACTAGTTTTTTTTAAGCATATTTCTTATCCAACAACGAAATGCATTCACTGTCATAATAGAGTGGGTCACCGTCAACTTGAAGAATCGCTTTTCTGACTACGTATTTCACTGATTACTTGACTACTTGACTTGACTACTAGACAGACGGTGTAGTGAACTAGTGCCATCCGGATTAGGGTTAGGATTACAGTCAGCGATAGTGTTTGCGTGTCTGCTTTCCGCTCGGGTACTCCGGTATCATGGCGGAACATCGCTGGGCGAGCCGATCGCTCTGTTTCACGGTACCAGACAGGCTACTATCTGTCACTAGTATCCGTTACTGTCAATCTGGACTACAAGTATTTAACAAACATGCTGAGTATATGTCCAGGATACCAACTATTTCATTCTACCACTGTATGTTTTTATTCAGACTACCAAGTGTTTATCCATACTCCTCAATAAATATCTCCGGAATACTAATTAAGTATTCTACCGCACAATTAAGTATCTATCCATACTACTACCAAATATTAATTCAGAGTACTAATTAAGTATTTGGAATGAAATGAAATGAAGTATATGAAATGTATTTATCAAGTCTACAAAGTATTTATCCAGTCTACGAAGTATTTATCCAGTCTACGAAGTATTTATCCAGTCTACGAAGTATTTATCCAGTCTACGAAGTATTTATCAAGTCTACTAAGTATTTATCAAGTCTACTAAGTATTTATCAAGTCTACTAAGTATTTATCAAGTCTAATTACTCGTACTTGTACATGAAATAATTTATTCTCACATTTTTGTTGCCTTAGCCGATCTATTATGGACAATGGTATGCCATGATGTCTTTTCGGCCGATATATTGTCAATTGTGATAATTAAGAAAAAATACTTAATACTCATATATGAAAGTCCACGTGAAATCTCATTTGAAAATTTCTTATTCTATTGGCGTATCTTATTTTTGAAATGGTTCGTCAAATTCTGTTGAGAAGAATATCGAAAATGAACGAAGATGTGATGTAACAGTATGATTTCATGATAGAGCTTCTGTCATCACAAATCTGTCATCACAAATTGGGATTTTAACCACCACTTAATTAATGGTCTGCATTCTGAATTAGATAAAAAGCTAAAAGATGAATTAAGGTATATACAACATTTATACACCACAAGTTTGAGCCAATAAAGCCTCTCAGATGCGTTGTTTACGATGGCTGACTGCTTTCAAATCCCAACTTAAAACATTTTTTTTTCTAAAGCTTACTACTAACACAGTTTTGTATTTACTGTGTGTTAACTTTTAACTTTTAATTATGCGGCTGGAGGAATAAATTATTACATTACATTATATTAAAAGACATGTATTATAAGTTTATCTTTCAGTATACCGAACACCAACACCAGGCCACATTATTTGCACCTAGTATGGTCACTCATATAGTCAGCGTTTTGGTGCCAGTGGTGCAGTGGTTAGAAGCGCTGCCTGTCATGCGAGAGGTTGTGAGTTCGAACCGGCATAAACCAGGGATTTCCTCCCGTGCCTTCCACACTAGGAAATGAGCAAGATTTTCGTACTTGGATATTGATTCAAGATTTGTCGTGGAATGGGTTTATTATAAAAATATCTTAGGGGTGTAACAGGGCGGCAATGTTGTACGTGCGACTGACATCTAATTATAAAGTAGCGCCAAAATCATGTCTTTACCTCTTACCTTTCTTACCTTGTTCACTTTAATACACAAGATTTAAAATGAATATTTCAACTATCACAATATGAAACATGAAATCAAAATTGATCGATTACATCCCCCACGATGTGATTCAATAAGTTGTCATCCATGTACGTGACCGGCTAACAGGTGTACTCTTGGGATTAAGAGACGAGCCAGTAATAAGACAAGTAGCTGAAATACCTCTTGTCACAAGATACAAGTTACGTGAACTAAACGCATCAATTTATTGACAGTTTGCCAATATCCTGTTGCCATCTAAGTGTATATCAAATAAGCTGTGATTTGTATGCTATTAATATTATTTAATCCGATTTAAACGTGACAAGTCACGGGGGTTTACTGCTCGTCATCGGCCATATCAGATCTATCAATAGCAGGATTTCTGAGTTGCTAACATTCAGTACAGTTGCTCGAGTGATGGCATCATTAATCAATTATCATATGTACGGTAATGTGACGTGTAGATATTGATTTTACTCATTCTCGATGTTATTAATTGGTTTCGTTTATCAGAGGTCTAACGTTCACTTGTAGAGGTGGAGCATCTGGGTGGCTTAATCCATATAAAAAACGGGAAGGCTAGGTTCTAGTTCTATTTTATTGATGGGTAGTAAATGTCAGTTATATTTGTATGTATGCATGTATTTATAGGCTGATTACTGAAGTAATCGTGATAGGCCATTTTGGGCCCTCATGCAATGCTAGCCTATTAATGTGGTAAACACGATAATCTGATTAGCCTCACTTATAAGGGGTGGGGGAAACACCAAGTATGAAAAACCCACCGAGTCTGGGCAGACAATTGACCTTTTCCATTCACGCCACTGGTTCCAAATGTCTCCATATGAACTACATATGTCACACACTCCGCTAAGTCTATGATAGGACCATGTTTATTTACAAAGAGATGACGACATAGCGGGGAGTCAGTTATACTTACAATATTGATTGATTGATTGTTGCATTATACACTGATGAAATCTACAATTATCCACTTGGTTCCCAATTTTTCTCATTATTCGAGCATTAAAGTCTCATTCTATATGGTGGAAAGTGTGGGTAAAGTCCATGGTTTGTGCATGTTTGAACTCAACATCTCCCTTTTACCTGAAAATAGGAAACTGATCCAGAAGAATGGTCTGCTTGTTGTTCCTTCATTTTTGTGAACGTTCGTGTGTGTCACAATACAATAAGATGGTTTTGTTGACCATCGTATATTCAACTTCATCTTCGACTCCATTCTTACTTTCACTATCAACTCTACCGACTCCATCAATAATTCCATTCTCAACTGCACCCTCACCCCATCAACTCCATCCTCAATGTCACCATTAACATCACCATCAACTCGACTCACCATCAACACCAGCCCCCAACTCACTCAATTCAACCTTTATGATTCTAAAGATTTTATTCAGTGACATGACATGCTGTCCGTAGTGAAAATAAAAGGGAAAAGACAAAGTGTTAATGTGACTACATTAATGCCAGGACACGCCAGTCACCCTTACAACGTGACCTCATTTATGCCCTTTGGAAATTTTACAATATACCACTTCATGACGAATGCTTCTGAATATTCAAACATGTCTAACTTATTTCCTATATTGAACGGCGCGGACCAATTCAAATTTGCAACTTTTTCCTTGAAAGGCTGCGCTTAAACCACTGCATCACAGGCGGCAATATTTTATTTCGTATCACTCAAATCGGCGCTGCAATCCTAAGACACGCAAGGCAGGATACAGTTTTTATGGTGCATTTTATGGTGGAGGGTCTACATGATTCGGTGACAGTTTTATTTACCAATCATCATAGTGTGGAGTGATTAATTCATGTAGAGTGATTGTCACCTATTATCAAAGCTTTCACAATCTTGCTATACGGGATGGTATAAAGACATCTCATAGCCACGAGGTCCTTCCTTCTTTTGGTGTCAAGCTTTCACAAAATCCTAATGGTCTGCCATAATTAATTACAATGAGCAAATATCACACAGAAGCAAGGGTGCTTGAATACCGGCATCAGTAACCGGTGTTTGCTCATCGACTGCCAGAGTATTGTTGACCCATCCACTGTGTTTGTCGCATTAGCACTGACCACTGTCCACCGCAGTGTGTATCGAGTTTGTTTGCACTGTCAATCTGCATACAATGTGACGTAACAAACACTTTATATTCATGCACTTTAGAAATGGAAATCAAGCTTTTGTTGTGGGTGGGAAATTCTCGGATTATCTGTGCGATATGAAAGATGGCAGCGGTAGCGATGAGATATCTTGTGACATGACTTGGTGGACGATCGAGACATATTGTGATTGACAATGTTTCTTTCACTGAAAATTTATTCACTTCAATTCAGTTTTGTTATTGATTGTTTCAGGCATTTCTCAGGGTTAGGAATAATCGACAGAACAGACTGGCAGGTTAGTTCAACGTGTATAGGTAGTGTGTGTATGTGTGTATATGTGTACAGTGTACGATGCGTATTTATGGAGAGGGTATGTGAGGAGTGGCTGTGTGCAGAATGTATGTTTGTATGGAGGTGTGGCTATGTGCAGGATGTATGCTTGTATGGAGGTGTGGCTATGTGCAGAATGTATGTTTGTAATTGAGGTGTGGCTATGTGCTGTGATTGTGGGTAAGATGTGGGGTGGATTGTGTGCATGTATGCAGGATGGTGAGTGTGTGCATATATGCGGGGGCGGAGGGTCTGTGCAGTGTGGAGGGTCTGTGCAGTGTGGAGGGTCTGTGCAGTGTGGAGGGTCTGTGCAGTGTGGAGGGTCTGTGCAGTGTGGAGG
>WURV02171037.1:0-14306 GCA_011762755.2 Epimenia babai | reverse complement strand
TAACAGGGCAATGTTGTACGTGCGACTGACATTTAATTATAAAGTAGCACCAAAACCTCGCCTTTACCTTTACATTTCAAACTGGACTCTTTCGAAATATGTAAGTCTAACGATCAGGCCTCTAGGTTCTCTCCCCTGCCAAAATTGTAGTTAATCGCACGGTTTTGATAATTAGAACGGTAATGTTCCGCCGGTATCTTTGCTCCCATATTCAATAACATGTGTCTTGTATATGCAACGGTAGGCAGAGCCAATCGATTTACCAGACAGCGTTCAGCACATATTATTACCATTATTATAGAGTATTTATAGTGCCTCTTCAACTAACTAGTTGCCAGCGACACTCTACAATGGTAATACATATGGTATGCACAAAAAATGAAAAAGGGTAGGGAACCGTGTCAAAATTATCGACAATCACGCGTTAGACCAGGGGCTAGAACTTGTTTTCTTTTCTGAATAATATAAGTAGAGAGATATCTGTATTTTATTCAGGTTGTTTAGACAACACAGCGACAAATGCAAACTTTTAACCGCGCGTTTATGTATTTAACACCTTTTGAACAGAGTTACGCTTTAATCAAATAAATTTCACTTCATTCCAAGAAAAGTACACAAAAGCTTTGCCATTAGTAGGTCCTGTTGCCTTCAGGTAAGTTAATAAAGCTTCAGGCCGGCGATCCGGAAATCGTGGGTTCGGGGCCCCACCAAACGCAACTTATTTATGTTTTTTCTCTCTGTTACGTGTTGTGTTTGAACCACCATGCTGGTTGCCGCCTGCCCCTACCCCGCGTTATATTTGGAACAGATAAGGATTTTTGCTTTACACAAGCTAGTGAAATTGTGTGATATTTTGCGATAATTGACGTTTTTTCGGTATCCTTCACCAGCAATGGTCTATTCTATAGCTGACATGCAGCGTAAGAAATTTAATCCATCGTCAACGTAGGAAACAACAATAGGCAATGAGCAAGATTTTCGGCTTGAATATTGAGAAAGATTTGTCGTGGAATGGTTTATTATAAAAATATCTTAGGGATGTAACAGGGCAATGTTATACGTGCGACTGACATTTAATTATAAAGTAGCACCAAAACCTCGCCTTTACTTTTTCAGTCGCTCACGAAGAACGAAAGGAAATCTTTGCTTTAGGTAGAGCAGGCGACGTAATAAAAAAATTTATACGTAAATTTTTGAACTGTATAATTCGTTGTTATGGTAACGAACCGCAGGATCAATAACAACGCCTTCGTATTGTGCGAATAAATTTTTTAAACAAGTATATGTATTTTATTTATTATACATTAATTTTACCACACCTAACTTACTGCTGTGTAGTATGGGAAAATAAGTACAAATCCATATTTAACAGTCTTACAATATTGCAGAAACGAGCTATATGAATTATAGGCGAAGGAAAACATAGGGATCATTCTGCATGTTTTGTGTTGGGTTTAAATGTTTTACGTCAATAAACCTTATCAAATTAAAAACAGCAACTATATTATATAAAACTTTTTATAACAAGCTGCAGTTATATATACAAAGTCATTATATGCGAAGTGAATCGACATCAAATTAAAAAAATAAATTCTATTTTGAGGTTAATTAGAGAAGGTCAAGTGTACAAAGCATGCGTATAAGTAATGTGGGTGCAAAACTGTAGAATAGCATATAATACCAAAACAACATCGAACTATCAACATTTTCAAGCAGAAACCGATATGAATGAAAAACTATATTATGTGATTTAAAAATAAAGTAATTAAGAATAGGACAAAAAATCTAAAAAATACCGTATATACTCACTTATAAGGCGACTCACTTATAAGACGACGCCCTGACTTTAGAAACACAAGAGTCAATTTTAGCGTGGATCCGTTTATAAGACGAGGCGAACTTTTATTCATAATACAGGACTAGAAGTGTAAATAAATCTAATTGTGACTGTCCCACTTGTCGTCTTCGTCGTAAGTAAATAAAATACGTGCTTCTTGTTCAGTAAGACACAAACAAGTCTCCGCTACAACAATTCCTAACGTTATACAGTAAAAACAACACACGCTATCAAACCGCTATGTTATACGCAGACCTGTCAATCATGCGAAACGCTACCAGGCGCCTGCGGACGACGATGTGGTTTGAAATAATTATAGTCTCACATAGAAGACGACTCCCGACTTTGAATCTAAGTTTTTGATGAAAAAAGGTCGTCTTGTAAGTGAGTATATACGGTACGTATTATTTATGTGAATTTAGTCTCGTTTGTTTTGTTGTTTGTTTTTGAATTTAGTCGAACTGTTGTGTCTATTGTATATTGTGTAACAGTGTTTTTATAATGGTGTAATATTGGATTTCCTAGTACCTGATAATATTTCAGTATTATCATTTGTTTTGTTCCATGTTTACGCAGGAACTATAATGTAAGATACAGTGTATATCTTGATGACAAGATTTCCATCAAATCCAGGGGCAATCACTGATAAGCTTGTCTTCTATTACCTCCCCTTCTCACGATACGATGTGATATCGCAATATTGCCATAAGTATATATAATATTGTTCAATATTGTGCATTATAGAATTTTTACGCGACATTAATGTATAAACATATTATCTTATCTAATCAACTAATTTGGAATAGATGGTGCAATGGTGAAAAGCGTACGTTTGATAATAAGATAATTATATGCCATATTGTAAGCGCGTCCGACATTTATAATGTAGTATTACAAAATCTCATCTATTCCGTTTGAATTTATGAATTAACGTATTGTAGGGAAATTTCCAACGACTAGTAAAGAAGTTGATATAATGTACGTCTGAAAAATGGGGAATATCGATCTTATGAATTTTGATTTAACGAATACGGCGTGACTCTATCGAATCAAGAATCGTTGTCTATCATTAGGTAAATGTCAATCATTCTGTAAAAGATTACGTTGAGTACGATGACATTAAAAGCAACGAATAAAACATTCCTCCATGAAACATAATTATTTTGTATTTGTTGCGCATTTGTTGTGTATTTGTATTTGTTGCATATTTGTATTTATTGCGTATTTGTATTTGTTGCGTGTTTGTATTTGTTGCGTATTTGTATTTGTTGCGTATTTGTATTTGTTGTGAGGTTGTATCTGTGTTTGTTTTGTATTTGTATTTGTTGTGTATCTGTATTTGCGGTGTAGTTGTATTTGTTTTGTATTTGTATTGTATTTGTATTTATTGTGTATCTGTATTCGTTGTGTATCTGTATTCGTTGTGTATATGTATTTGTTGTGTATGTGTATTTGTTGTGTATCTGTATTTGTTGTGTATTTGTATTTGTTGTGTATCTGTATTTGTTATGTATCTGTATTTGTTATGTATTTGTTGTGTATCTGTATTTGTTGTGTATCTGTATTTGTTATGTATTTGAATTTGTTGTGTATCTGTGTTTGTTGTGTATCTGTATTTGTTGTGTCTCTGTATTTGTTGTGTATTTTTATTTGTCATGTATTTGTATTTGTTGAGTACTGTATTTGTTATGTATCTGTATTTGTTATGTATTTGTATTTGTTGTGTATCTGTATTTGTTGTGTATCTGTATTTGTTGTGTATTTTTATTTGTCATGTATTTGTATTTGTTGTGTACTGTATTTGTTATGTGTCTGTATTTGTTATGTATTTGTATTTGTTGTGTATCTGTATTTGTTGTGTATCTGTATTTGTTGTGTATCTGTATTGGTTGTGTATTTGAATTTGTTGTGTCTCTGTATTTGTTGTGTATCTGTATTTGTTGCGTATCTGTATTTGTTATGTATTTGTATTTGTTGTGTATCTGTATGTAAATCATGAATAATTATCCCGACACATTATACATCGCTCGATGTCGACTTTTCAAAGGGATAGAACTCCACGCCTCGCTGATTGCGATATTCCTCACGCCAGATCGGTCCTTCGATATAGTCGTTGTGCACGGCACCGTTGCAAACTATCGGAGTCTTCTGGCTGAATGCATCTATGACGTCGAGGGCCCCAAAATCTGCATCCTTCGCGCCATTTGACGTTTTTCTGAGATTTCAAGGCAATTTTTTTTAGTAAATAAGCGAAATCATAAGATAATCTCTTTTGTTCTTGAGGTGCACAGAAATTGACAGACGGAGAGATAAATAAGAGAGAAAACGGTTAGATACTATCAAACACAGTGGGTAAATTGAAATGAAATTTTATTGATTTATAGTGCCCTTTTAACACTCGGCTATCAGAGACACTTTACAAATTTACGGTTACTATGACTAACTGGAAACACAAGGAATACGGTTCAAAATTGAACTCGGTATACCATTAATAAATCGAAAGTAAAATAGGCATATACAATAGGATATATAATATAACTAAATATATTATAGCTCAATTGGTCATAGGCAGTGACATGCCAACTTGCTATGAGATATTTTGGAAAAATGTATCAACGGGAAATGAATGTGTGGAGGAAGGTTAACCAACTAAAACTTAAATCGTAACGGTTTTGAAGACCCGTGTTGTGGACTCGAAATTTTAATTCCCGCCAACGCGGCCCAAAATTTCACGTTATCACGCGTGGGCACCAGTGGTGGTGTGGTGAAAAGTGTTGCCTTTCATGCGAGAGGTTGCGAGTTCATACCAGCACAAACCTGTGATTTTTTCCTGCGCCTTCCACGATAGGAAATGAGCAAGATTTTCGTGCTTGAATAATATTGAGAAAGATTTGTCGTGGAATGGATGATTATGATAATATCTTAGGGATGTTACAGGGCAATGTTGTACGTGCGACTGACATTTAATTATAACAAAGTACGGTATCACGAAAACCTCGCATTGACCTTGACCTTTGACACAGTTTGTAACGAGAAGTTGGAATAATTAATCAGAAGATCGCGGAAAACGCTACCTTTTGTGTTGTTGCTTGCTGTAGATGACGACTCCAATCGAAACGACGAGCATGAACATAATAACGCAGCCACACGACAGGAGCGCGGTCTCCAAGTGGGACAGAACGAAGGTGTCTTTATATTCCTCTCGACTCTCGGCAATGTCGTCTAGAGCAGAATGCGATTGTTTATGACGTCTATGAGTACGAGTGTAAGACCGTCCGTTTACATTTATGACGTCTATGAGTACGAGTGTAAGACAGCGCGTTTACATTTATGACGTCTGAGTACGAGTGTAAGACCGTCCGTTTACATTTATGACGTCAATGAGTACGAGTGTAAGACAGTCCGTTTACATTTATGACGTCAATGAGTACGAGTGTAAGACAGTGCGTTTACATTTATGACGTCAATGAGTACGAGGGTAAGACAGTGCGTTTACATTTATGACGTCTATATGTATGTCTCACACCTTGCTAAATGTGCGATAGTTGTCTATTATTCAAAAATGGGAGGTAAGCGCCATAGCGACCATGCAGAGAGCATGTCTGCAAGAAATACAAGACGTCACAAGGAAAAAGTCCTTACATAACCACACTGGTAGGGCTACTTAGACCACAATAATCAGAAGCGGTGTGTGGTGGGGGGGGGGATGTGGTTAAGGCGTTTCGTGCATTAAAAACGGCACAGGTCGTGTACTGGCGAGACTGTGAATCGATGCCAGGTTTATGTCGATTCAAGCCTCAAACGATTTAACCACGACGCTAACACCTCTCGTACCACATCCGCATATCACATATGTTGCCATAGCAACGTATAAGTGTCGGTGATCGTGTGAGTACTACGCAGAGACACAAAGAGCGATGTTTAATAGCTGCTAGCGATTTAATTGATTGAATAAGCCTTGATAACCGAGGTGGCGTGTCTCGCTGGGACAACTCTCGGAATTATTTAATAATAATAATAAATAATAATAATAATAATAATAATAATAATAATAATAAAATTTATATACCACCTGGACCATCGGCAATGATGCTCTCAGGTGGTTTACAATGATAAGAATACCGAAAAAAACGCTAAAAGTCATGATATTTAAAATTAGTAAAATTGTTAGAAAATTACTAACATTGTTGAAATAGTCAGTATTCATATGACAGTAAAAGATAAAACGACATAATTTCCGTGTCAATAAAATTACAATAAGCATGCAAATAATTCATTATATTCATCTTATAGTGTGAAGGTCACATATCGTAGTTACTATAGCAACTAACAACTAGTAGGCGATGGCTCGAATGGAGCTTGTGAAGAAGTTTCGTCGCAGGCGTCACACACTGGATCGGTGAGGTTGCTCCGAGATATTTCGCCTAAAACGTATCGCGATATTAGACAAAAACTTGCTGCTCCATTACTCTTGTAAAGTTAGTCGAGTCGGTGATATTATTGTCATAGAGTACACAGCTTATGCTCATCCTATGGCATAAGTACATCAGGGACAAGATTATGTATAAACTCTATTGCTCAGAGGAAATTACTTTGTATTTTTGCAGCCTAATGATATTCATGTATCGCATGTTATGTTTATTTATGTACCGTATATTATGTATATTTATGTATCGTATGTTATGTATATTTATGTACCGTATGATATGTATATTTATGTACCCTATGTTATGTATATTTATGTACCCTATGTTATGTATATTTTTGTACCGTATGTTATGTATATTTATGTACCCTATGTTATATATATTTATGTACTCTATGTTATGTATATTTATGTAGCGTATGTTATGTATATTTATGTACCGTATGTTATGTATATTTATGTACCGTATATTATGTATATTGGTGTACCGTATGTTATGTATATTTAAGAACCGTATGTTATGTAGGTTTATGTACCGTATGTTATGTATCGTATGATATGTATACTTATGTACTCTAGGTCATTTATATATTGTTTGTATTTCCGATTTGAATAAAAAACGTAGTAACTCGAGGCATTAAGTCAATCTGAGATTGCACTAATGATCACGATCAATTTCTGTTGGAAAAATGTCAACTATTATCTACGTCGTTTGTATCTAACCTCAGTTATTTTATTAACCTAATCTTCAATGATTTTAACCTAGCCTTCCTAGTAGTGATATATATGAGAGACATTTTTATATAAAGGGACATTATAGCCAAAGAAATTGTGGCGAGAAACAGGCTCTAGTGACTGGCATTATACACGACTGACACACCTGGATCTGGTGATTGACATTATACCCCTGACACACCTGGATCTAGTGATTGACATTATACCCCTGACACACCTGGATCTGGTGATTGACATTATACAACTGACACACCTGAGTCTTCTGATTGACAGCCACTTCCCGTCCACCCGTCTGCACAACCACTCGAGCAATTTCCAACGGTTTTATCGCAAACATCCCCCGCGACCCGACAACGACAGCGGGAGGAACAGTCGACCCCGAACGTCCCGTTTTCACAGGCTGCGCATCAAAAAAGACGTGGTTGCCATAACGGTACTGGAGTGTGGGTAGCCACGGTAATGTGGTCATGTAATGCCGTTTCTCTCTATCGCATTTTTTTAGACATGTAGCCGAAACTTTCTTTTTGCAGATATATATTATGTTACAGTCAATAAGGGAAATCAGTCATTTCATGTAATGACCAATTTCGGTTATTGACTGTAACATATACAATGATAAACGCCCAAAAAGATATATTAACAAATCAAATTTTCTAGATTATACCTGTCCACTTTTCTACAAATACAAAATCTTAACACGCGCAGATATTATTGACTATAAAACATCCACTGTCATATATAAAGCCTTCCTTGAATTACTGCCAGTTCTAACTCTATCACTTTTATACTAGAAAACTGTACAATTATCGACATTATATCAAGATTAAGGACAATTGTGTTCTGAAATTAGCAAAAAATTATATATTAAAATTTTTACTCCATATTACCTTGTATATTTTCGTGTAGTATGATTTTAATGTAGTACATGTATATATAAGATACAGTATTGTAACGAATTGTGTATATTCGTGTATTGTAACTGGTCAAAAGTTCCTTTTGTGTGTTCACTACCCTGAGAGACTTTGTCCATATGTAATTATTAGATGGCTTCCATTAAGCCATGCTCATGCACATATGTGTATATTACGTGATGTTTGTTTAAATATAAACGATTGAATAAATAAATAAATGAATAAAATGAATAAATAAAATTCACAATAAATATAAAATATAATCATCAAGTATGCTGCAAACAATCAAAAATAATCGATTAGTGTTGGACGTAATGATAACAATAATACACGCGTGGTGGAAGTAATAACAGTAATCGATTAGTGTTGGATGTGGGCAGTAATGATAACAATAATACACCCGTTTTGGAAGTGATAATAACAATAATCGATTAGTGTTGGAAGTAATGATGACAATAATACACTAGTATTGGAAGTAATAATAACAGTAATCGATTAGTGTTGGAAGTAATGATAACAATAATACACTAGTGTTGGAAGTAATGATAACAGTAATCGATTAGTGTTTTAAGAGACAAAAATACTTCACACGGCTCACGTGATTGACAGTTATCTCCCATCCATCCGGCTGCGCATCTCTCCGGACATTTTCCACCGGATTTGTCACACGCTTCACTCAGGTGACAGTGGCAACTGGATGAACATTCTAAGCCGAATTTCCCGTCTTCACACCCTGCAAATTATCGTTAACCTGGATCATATAGGGCAAAGAATTTGAATATAATATACATTGATGTCATTTATTTCGGACATCCATACAAATATGTAATCGAGTCCACTGATTATTTTATAGTTAAGCGAAAGGTCAGAGCTCATCATGGAAGACACTGACATATTCTCTGATTTCACAAAACGCTCGAAAAAGCTAAAAACACTTCCTGGGCATAAGCACGTCCAGCATTGGGACGTCCACTTCCGGGGACATCCTGGCTTATACTACTCTCAATAGGGCCAAAAACATTCTTACTCCCGTAATTAGTCGTGTATGTACTCCTTTAGTATTCCGTCCAGAGACACACTACTTCAAACTTTGAAGTTTCGCTCAAGTAAGGCTTACTTGACAGTGAGGTTAATAAGTACATTTTATCCGATATTCCTTACAATCCTAGTTCTCATCTAAGTACAGTGTGTTAGAGGGAGAGGTCAATAAGTACACTTATTTCAAATACACTTTATTACACAGGATATTCACAGTTTCATTGCTGAAATACCTGCTTGATAATGACGCTAATAAGAACAAAAATTGAAAACTGTTGACTACGGTTTTTATATACTCGATTTCAGCGAATTTCACACAAATATTAAAAAATGTAATAATTTACATAATTTTAAAACGACCGAATGGATTTTCCAAAATCTAAACTTTTGTCTAAAGTCGCAGAAATCATATTTGCTCTCAACTGAAAAGCTTCGTAATGCCATGATTTATCCAGAAGGTGACTCGTAAATAGTCATTCACCAACTGGCCATGCTCGGTGTAGTTCAACCGTAATAGTCAGAGAAAATTTTCAAACGTTTGTTCTCGTTAAGTCGCCCGTAAAAATATCCGTGGGTTACCAGGCTAACGCGAGTGACAGATTTTCCCCACCCATCCAACTCAGCTATGCAACCTCCCTGACATTCTCCAGTGGATTTATCACACACCTACTCTATAACAAAGTGTTGCTCCTCATCCGGTTACTATCAATTAGACAAATACGGCTAGTCTCCCTTATACTTCCGAGTTAATCAATGTTATTGGGACGGTAGCCAATGTGGCCCCCTCGAATAGCTGAGAGACATGTACAGAAAAAACCTATACCTCAGATGGGATTCGAACCTACGACCCCGAGATAACCGGTCTGGTGCTCTACCAAATAAGCTACAAGTTTTCTCCCGTGCACCTAGGAAGAGTCTGATTCTGATCTGTACAGTGCATACCTCGCGCTGCGAGTATTATCGCACTTTGCAAGAGAGAGAAACAGAAGGGGGTAACTTTTCCCATTCGAGGAGGTAAATTTTATCCGTGGCAAACGAGGGAGACAACACTCAAATTGAGGAACTCCGCGATATGCGAGGCAACTTTTTCCTTTTTCCCAATTCAAGTATATCGTAATGGCTATCTTTTATCTACAGATGTACTAAGATAACGGAGACACTGGAAGATAAGGAACCACATTGGCTACCCCCCACCCCATGGCAACTCACGCGACTGACAGTCATTTCCCGTCCACCCGGCCAGACAACCACCCGGACAATATCCCTTGTTCTTATCACACACCTCCCCTTCGACGCGACAACGACAACGCGACGCGCATCTCACTCCGAACGTTCCGTTCTGACACGCTGCGCATGAAATATTCATCGATCACGTGATCTCGTAATTACATGATTATCCATACAGTCATATGATGGGCGACCTGTTTTTCCTCACTATTCGTCCATTCTTTCTTAGAGAAAATATTTTCTATTGTACAAAAGTTATATTTATTTTGCGTTAACTTGATCAAAAGTTTTGTGATTAAATTCCCAGATATAATTCCAAACAATGCCAAAATTGAAATATTTATATAATTTTAAATAAGCAATATAAGCCTATGAATAGATCAGCGTGTGAATCCCAGACATTGACTACTCAGAGTGTGATCGATTAACTCCTCTTGAGTGTGTGTCTAACAGTTACGATAATATGTGAACCGTAATCCAATAAATTGTAGCCTATTTCATTTTGACGCTAAAGTATAATAAAATATAATAAAACAAACTGATATATCCCACATTAAATCTTCCACTAGCGTCTGTGCGTGCCATGTGTATATTCACGATGTGAAAGTCATACACGTTTCAGCATTAATCTCATTGTTACTCTAACTTCTGCTCTACCACAACTTGTGTATCATGTAGCAATAACAAAATACATATTTCATAGTCAAAACTCACACCTTCCTGCCTGACCACGAATATTATTGTGGGAATTTTGGCTCGAGGCACCCAGCAGATTTTCACGTCGGCCGGCAAAGGATAAAATGCCAGATTTTTAAACTATTTTAATAACAGGAAATGCCAGTGGCGATAGACGGCTGGCGTATTTACTGGGTCGTCGGAATTGGAACGAGAATTTGACCGATTAGATTGACCTTTGGATTAGCCAGTCGAGAACTCGGGCAAAAACGTCTTTACCCTTGTCTGACCACGGTGGTCTGGGTGCCTTGACCGTGTGATTCAGAAAGGCTTGTCTCCCCGATATGCGCCTGTGTCCCGAATTCTATCTGGGTGACGTCTGGATGGTGTTTGACTCTGCGTTTTGTTTCGTCATCTCCTCTTAGTCAATAATCATAAACTACCAGAGATCGGACGGGGTTTACAACTATTCTACGCTGTTCGTCGGCGTTTAACGAACGACGTGAGCGCCCGAGGGTCAAATCTCTCCCTAGACGATGCATATCCTTCGTATCGGCACTCAATCTTGCTAGCGTCTAGAGTCATACCATCTGCCTGACCGAACCAAGCTGGCTTAATACTCATATCAAATACACACATAAAGAATGACTCTATCATCCAAAACTTCAGGGCGGATATTCAACAGTTTAGATATTCAACAGTTCAGATATTCAACAGTTCAGATATTCTACAGTTCATATATTCAACAGTTCAGATATGCAACAGTTCAGATATGCAACAGTTCAGATATTCAACAGTTCAGATATGCAACAGTTCAGATATTCAACAGTTCAGATATTCAACAGTTCAGATATCCAACAGTTCAGATATTCAACAGTTCAGATATGCAACCACGCAGACAGGACGCCGCTGCGAAATATTTCAGCAACGTCATCATATTTTGTTTTAAGTGTCGCGAGCCCACCTGATTGACAGTCACTTCCGGTCCATCCGGCTGCGCATCCCCCGGGGCATCTGCCTGTGGACTTACTGCACACGACACCCTTGACTCGGCAGTGGCAACGCCTCGCGCAGTTAATGCCAAAAGTACCGCTGTCGCAGGCTGTTCATCAGAGAACACGTACCGTCGTGGCAATGTCAAAGCAATTTACACCAGTTATTGTTGGAAATACGTATAAAACCATCTATACACGCTAAGGAACGAGTGTTTTTACGCATAGGACAACATATAACATGACGCAGTAAGTAAAGAATAATCCGTGTTACAGGCCATAACAAAAGTACCTTAAAATGGAACGAGCAAAAGCTTTATATTTCCATTCAACGGATGACTAAAATAATTTTATATAATTTCAGCGAGCACGCGTATATAATGTCTAGTGAAGACAGGGGCATTTCAACGAGATAACAAGCCGACCTGTTTGGCAGTCATTTCCGGTCCACCCGGCTGGACATCCGCTCGAACAATTTCCTTTGAATCTGTCGCATATTTCGTCTCTGACTCGACAATGACAGCGTGACGCGCAGTCGGCCCCGAACGACCCGTCCCGACAAGCTAAAAACGGAACTCGGTTGCTACGATAATGTCGTTGATTAGATAGAGTTTGCTCATAATGTAGATAGCAATAATCAACGATTCTGACCGTTTTATGGGGCGGCAGTTACAATAAAAGGCGTATTTCACTGCGTTTTTACAGTTTGACTCCAAATGTTCCGGTTTTAAAGTCTGACTCTAAATGTCCCGTTTTTAAAGTCCGACTTAAAATGTTCAGTTTTTGAAGTCAGCACAATGAAAATTCAACCAGGCGTGGCTCGTTAGTTCGGAGACAGTTTCCGGAGTGGCTAAATCCTTGGACTTGAATCTGGAAGAGTCCGAAACAAATCGCGGTGTAGCCAGAATACGAGCTGTGGCATCTCCAGGGCAAAACTCGTTTCAAACCTATTCTGCACAAAATGTCTCGAAGCTTGCGCAGCGTGGTATGTCAGAGTTTCTCTGTGACGTGAGTGTCTTTCAATTGCTCTCTCGATGGTGTCGCTGGCTCGAATTAGATGTTTTTGGTCACTTCATTGTAAATAATCATTAACTATCCCAGATTTACCAAAGCGCGCGACACATGTAACTCTCTGAAGGATGAAGGGCAACTGTTTACTCAGGCTCGGTTGTTTTTCACTAAAGTTTTCTCCATCCTTAAAACCCTCTGGATCTCTTTACCGAGAATTAAAGAACGGCTTTAACTATAATAGCCCAGAAGATTAGATAGCCATAGCCTCATCACACATACACATATGCTTAGTTTGCAATTACAATCGAGGTACTTCTTGTTTCGGCTATAATTATTTTTATACAAAACCAGCCTATGTATTCACTGGAGAAGACAATAAAGAGATTAGCATCTTTATTATAGAAAAAAATTCTGTAATGAGTCCCAAAATCTCCAGACGAATGAGCTTCGATAAAAAATAAAAATGGCGAGAGGTAGGAGCACTGGAGACATCGTATCTGCGCTAGATGTAGCTGCCATAAACGATAAAAAATAAAAATGGCGAGTGGTAGGAGCAGTGGAGATATCGTATCTGCGCTAGATGTAGCTGCCATGAACGTTAAATCATAAAAATTGCGAGTGGTAGGAGCAGTGGAGATATCGTATCTGGGCTAGATGTAGCTGCCATGAACGTTAAAAAATAAAAATTCTAGTGTTAGGAGCAGTGGAGATATCGTATCTACACTAGATGTAGCTGCCATAAACGATAAAAAATAAAAATACAAGTGTTAGGAGCAGTGGAGATATCGTATCTACAGTAGATGTAGCTGCCATAAACGACAAAAAATAAAAATGACAAGTGTTAGGAGCAGTGGAGATATCGTATCTACACTAGATGTAGCTGCCATAAACGTTAAAAAATAGAAATTGCGAGTGGTAGGAGCAGTGGAGATATCGTATCTGCGCTAGATGTAGCTGCCATAAACGTAAAAAAATAGAAATTGCGAGTGGTAGGAGCAGTGGAGATATCGTATCTGCGCTAGATGTAGCTGCCATAAACGTTAAAAAATAAAAATGACGAGTGGTAAGAGCAGTGGAGATATCGTATCTGCGATGGATGTAGCTGCCATAAAGATCCATTGTGAACCGGTGAGAGCCTTGGCTGATACTTGCGATCTATAAATGTTGTACTTGACCTTCAGCCAATTTGCAAAAAACGACTCATCAATCCAAACCTCGGGAAGAAATAATAGCGTTATATGCTCTACTCGCTGTCATTGTCAAATGTCTCGACGAAAACATTGCAAATGACATTGAATATATAAGGAAAGATTAATATAAGTGATAGATGTATTGTTGGCTCACGTGATTGGCAATCATTTCCGGTCCATCCAGCTTCACAACCGCCTGGACATCGTCCAGTGGTCTTATTACACACATCCTTCACGCGGCAGTGACAACGCGACGCGCAGTTC
>WURV02171015.1:0-14308 GCA_011762755.2 Epimenia babai | reverse complement strand
TTTATGTCTTTAACTCTTTTTATCTCTTTTTCATCCTTTTTTCTCTCTTTTTTTCAGGTGAGCGTCTTGAGGCCTCTTGGGCCTCTTGTTTAGTTTAGGCAAATGAATGCATTCAAGACCTTACGAGCATTCACTCAACCACTTCTATGTACCTTTTATGGTCATGTGATAAGGATAGGAGAAAACCATCAGTTCAAGAGTTCATAGTCAAACTCAGCCAGACCCGAGTCACAATCTGAACTAAAACCTGAGCTAAATTTGGGCCTATTAAAAACAGATCCATTGCTAGCCAAAAACTTAAGCCAAAACCTGAAACTGAAGTTGAAAACTATTCCAAAACCTGAGCTGTTTTTATCTAAAATCTACGCCAAAACCTCACCCTAACTCTAGCTAAATCTGACATAAAACCTGAAGTAAAATCCAAGCTATCCCTTACCACCAAAATGTTATCATTTGCATTTGTCCTTTTTGTCATAAAAGATTACATATGTGGTGAATATTGATGATATATACAATATGTATTACAGACTAAGATGATATCCAAATTCATACTCTTGGACTTTGCACCCCTCACCTTTGATACCTATTCTGTGTTTGATGTCGGTCTGTGTTTAAAAGACCCTAAAAAGAAGTTTGATGCTGAACTGGAGGTTATAGGTCCGTACTCTATAGTAAATCACATTTTATCTTATAATTTTTATACATTATATAGAAGGTTTAAGACATTGAAGATTCAAAGCATGACTGAACAGTGTACCACATGCTATCTTTACAAAGATGGTAATTAGGATAGCCAATGTGGTTCTATGAATAGCTGGAGAGAAATGCAGAGGAAAAAACCTATACCCCTGATGGGACTCGAACTCACGACCCCCATATAACCGGTCTGGTGCTCTACTAACTGAGGGGTATAGGTTTTTTCCTGTGCATTTCTCTCCAGCTATCTTCACAAAGAGCCATTAAGTAATTTTTAGCTTTCACTTATTTAGCGGGGCATGCTGCATATATGAACCATGTATAGGGATTTGAAATTTGAGAAATTTGGATTTGGGAGTCATCGTTGTGATTAGAATATATAACTTGAATCCAGAAGACCTTGAATCGATTTCTTCACTAGCCAGCATACTATACATGGAGTTTTTGGTCAAAAGTACCTTAGAGCACATCTGCCTCTAGGGTTATAGGTTGCTCTAGTAGTGTTGTTGTGTGAGGGCTTCTTCCCTGTGATGTGGCTGTCATTTAGATACTCTCTGACTAGTCTCTGTGGTGTTTACCTCTTGCTATTTTGTCAATTCATTCTAAATTCTCATCAGCTATCACAGACTGGATTGTGCGGCATATGTATACTCTCTGTAGGCTTCCAGAACCACTGGCATGACATGATAAAATTCAACTGTGTCCGGACGAAGTGCATTTTTTACTATGGTGTTTCCCCCACCTTTTTTAAAACTAAGACTAATCTGTTATTTGTGTTAACCACATAGACTAGGATTGTAATGGACAAGAAATGGCCTACACGATTACCTTGGTATTCATCCTATTTCTAACTGACTAAGCATTTGGAATAGGTGGCATGAATGGATGAATATCAAGTGTCTACCCACAATCGGTGCTAAAATGCTTGAGGTCCCTAATAATAAATGAGTCTAATACATTTGTCACGCATCCCGACTAATGTTTTAATTGCTACACGACCACTGGTACTATGCCAATCAATTATGGCGGTATGTTAGTGATCGTATATTTATTTTTATATACATGTTATTGGTCAGTATACAAGAAATACATGTGTTAGTGGACAGGTTACGAGGAATCCATCTGTATCTTACAAGAAGTCCTCAGTTTGACTCGTCAGTGTGGAACGAATCCCTGTGTGTGATTGGTCGATATACAAGGAATCCCTGTATGTGGTTGCTTAGTGTACAAGAAATACATCTATTAATGAAGATTGTATTCAAATAATTATAATATATTTGTTGTAATAATGATGGATGATGTAGATAGATTATGTAGCTACAAATACAATGTGCTTGACAGTGAGCCGATCGATTTATTGGGATGTTTATCCCGCAATATTGAAACAATCCCTGCGCCAGAAGCTATTGGAATTGACTGGCATACCTCTTATACGAATTCAGAGGGACCACATGCGCTATTTGCCCTTAAAGTTTTTTTACTCATTCACGTTGTATGGCCCAACTGCTGATATCTGTAAGTATATAACATATTAATTTGTGTCTCATGTATTCTGTGTATTTTTATTGAATAATTAAAGCAATCAATTAGTAGCTTAATGCTTTCATTGCAGACATGGGCTATTTAGGGTGTTTTATCACGTAAAGTGTATTTCATACCTATGCTAATAAGTGCTCTTCAATCAAATATATTTAATTTTATATTACATCAAATATTTGTGTGATGGGGAAGGTTGTGCAAGAGAAAATATGTATAGAACTGTATACTTAGGGGTTGTGTAGATATGTATATATGTGTATATTCATGTTGGACACATTGAGCTAATGTTAGTTGATTCAGTGTTTGTGAAACTAAAGTAAAATCAAGCTGATAACATATACATAGACTACATATTTAAGTTCGATGACTGAAGTAAATCATAATCGTTTTGAATCTTTCAGACAAGTTCCACACAAACAACAGACCTGTAAATGGCATCAGCACAGGGTACAAAAAAGACCAAGTTATGTCTACAAAGTCATGCGCTAAAGTGTGCATGGACAGGACAGACTTTAATTGTTCAAGTTTTTACTACTGCTCCAAATCAAAGACATGTCGTATGAGTAGCACGCCACAAAATCAGGGTCCGCTCGTCGTACCTGTAGACAAGTGCAAGTACTACATCAGTGAGTGGTTCTGGCTGTAAGTTAGATCTAACCATGAGAGTAGCCGTGATGTTGATGATCTCATTACAGGTGTTGAGAGTTGGATCAATAAGATGACCGTACATGTTGACAATAAGATATATTTATCTTGTATCACACAGACACTAAGAGACATCTCTTCTAATAGACAGACACTGATACTTTTGTTCTAGTCAGTATTTGCAAGAAATTATCACATAATAACAAGAAATATGACATTAGATCTGTGCTCTATTCAGCACAATCAGCACAATTTCTTGTGCACATTTTAGCAATGGTCTATATGCATTCAATACATGACTATCACAGTCATGAGTCATTGTCCGTACTCAAAATTCTGATTAAAATGGCAGCCTTAATTCTCTCTCGATGTCGAACTGTAAAATTAATCAATCCTTCCTGTGAATAATATATTTTGTGGGATTTGACCAACCCACATGGTCATAAAACCAAAAACAGTTCCGGGTAAAAACAAACGGGTTTTTGTATTAATGCGCTAAAATTGTCATTAACCATGATGGGGTGAGAAACATAGTGGAAAAATCAATGCAAGGCATGTCACAACTTCCACCACCAAAACGTCCCTCCCCTAACATAACATAGCCCAGTTGATTAATGCTTGTCACAACATCCCGCAGTAGTAAATATTGTACTAGTCTAAGAGCCGGTCCTATATTTTTTTGAAATCATTGAGTATCAATCAACGTTACTGTCAAAAACACTTGAATACCAAGTGGCATCCGCCGTCTTTATTTTATCACGTGATGATCATGTGTTTAACAGCATACAGATGATCTATCGGTGTGCCTAAATGTTAGGAGGAAGAAATATTGCGAGACATTCCAGTGTAAACGGCTAAGTTCGTAAGAAATTGCTATATTCAAGATTTGCTAAGCTTCATCACCGACTATTCTTATGTGTATGTATGATTTCTTGACAGCAGTATGCCAGTTTTGGCATTTAAAATAGCTTTTTATGCCCAAGCTATTGAATTTCACTATCATTTCATTAGTTTCTGCCAAATATCTGCTGTCGATGTAATCCATAAAACTTCTTATACCAGTCCATTCATTTACTCACCCGACATTTTCTCTCAATTGTTGATAACTGAACATCCACTTTATTCTACATTCACATACAGGCAAACTTGCTCAGGATATTAGATTTTTCCAGACAGAGTAGTTACTATAGAAGGTTGTATCACCGTCATGTGTCGAGCTTGGAAACTGTTTCAGAAGCTGTAGGTTGAGAGTTACGCATATTACATAACTGCAATAAGTTGCAGTGTAATAAATAACACTTGGAATGCAGCTTCTGTTTGGAGATCTATGTAATGCGATAGAGGGGTTGTTTCTTACCCAAACAGTAGGAAAAGCAATGCTATGATACAGATATGAACTAGACTTCCAGCACTTTTTGTTTGAGTATGGAGGGATCCTTTTGCAAGATATCCGATTTTATCTTTGTATCTAATTAAACAATTTTTTTTTAATTGAATTTTATTGAATTAAATATAATCTCCTTTACCAAATAGTCATACATATTTTAAAGGTTTTTGTGTTAACTGCCATCATTAGTACACGAGAAAAGTATATCCATTAATTAGCTGATGGTACATTTGATTTTCAATTGCAGGGGACATACAGGGACAAGTAAGTCGGCCGTAGGACTTGTGTCTATTTTCAACTACACTGAAAGAAACTAAATAGGTTTACAGATGTTGTGTGCTATTGATAAATGTCTACTGTACCTATACATGTGATGCTCAGAAAACGTCCAATCGCTACGTAGAGTGCCTACCAGCCAAATCTTCCATACCATCAGCAACAGCATCTACCAAAACAAGTTCAAATTTCTTTATAAACCATCTTCTCACCAGGTTATTAGCGCTTACCTATATTCATTACTATGATAAGTGAAATATTTAACATGCCAGATTGATACAGACCTACCATTGTTTATTGCATGTATAATATGGAATAATTAACTAAATAGACTAAGAATGCTTGATGGTGCTGATGGCATTTTAGTAATAGGCCGTTTACACTGCAATTTCTTGCGCTAGTCAATATTTTCAAGAAATAAGCAATATTTGCAAGAAATATGGCATTAGAGCAGTGTTCTATTCTTGTAAGATCTTGTGCACATTTATCCAATAGTGTACAAGTATTCAACACGTGACTCGGGTAATTCGTACAGTAAAAATACTCCCACAAAATGGTGGCTCGTAAGCCGCTCGATTTCGAAACTTGAAACCGAAATTAACTAATGTCAAGTGAGAGCCAGCTATTTTATGGGATATGACGAACCAAAAGGATCCTAAAAACAAGGTGAAATCTAGCATGGCAGGCTCTGATAACAGGAGCGATTAATTCAATGTCACTATCAGAATCACTCGAATTCGAAGTTATATACGAACTTGTACATGTCGCAACTGTCATTATTGCTGTCAATAAACTAAAGTATCTTGGTGTAAACGCTGAGTGCAATAAATTGCAGGCAGAAACTAGCGCAAGAAATATCGCAGTGTAAATCGCCTATTGAACTAATCTATATTCTGGATAATACAATGTTACAAGCTATTTTTTAAAGGTTCAGAAATATGCGTGGTGTCAATCAGTCTACACAGATAGTTGACCATCATCCACTCACATCTCTGTTTCTGAACACCAGTTGAATACCTAGTCATATCGCATACTTGGCTATATCTGTGTTCAGTGATTATAGTGAGATCACAAGATGGTATTGGTATGTTACTGTTATATTTGGTATGATATTGGTAAATTACTGTTATGTTGTGTATAATATCTCACTGTCACTGACCAGGGTGGTGAATGCCTCAAGTTACAGTGAGTTCACAGAGGACATTAGACTTAGCGCAGTACCCAACCCAGTATGAATATATAGAGATCATTAAGAGTCTTAAATACTATATAATTGTCGAGATATTTATTTACTAAAAAATCCACATATTTCACGTTCGTTCTGTACCTGTATCCGGCAGCCCTGATGAATTGATCTCCGGAATAACTCCGATTCAAGTGTCTCTGGTCGAACTGACAAACTTTAAACATTGGTTTCACATGGGTACAAGTAGTGTTACTAGGATTGATGCAATATGATACTCACTGGTATCCAAAACAAACTAAACTACAATATGTTTAAATGTTGCACTAAATTTGATTTTAAACTTGAGAAAAATATACTTTTATTATTCAATTCAATATTATATGAGTATGCAGTGTGACCCACTCACAATTATGTTACAGTTCAATGTTTGCGCGTTTACTCAATGATCCAAATGTTCAATTTTATTGATTCCCTTTGAATGATTTCGGTCCCGCTTCGGTAATCGCTCTGAGTCTCAGTTTTTTCGGCCCTTCTTGCGTGATTTAGCGCTCACATTCACTTTGCGGAATTACTTGTTGTTCTCGTTTAATTGCGCTATAACGTACTCGGATCGGCTTTGCGTAATGTTATCTCTGTCCCCTGGTAGGTCAGTAACCACACAGTTTACTGATACCAGTGTCTACCACAACGTAAACACACACTTAGGAGAAGTTTACCCCATTGTAAACTTTACGTAGAATGTCAACTATCATCAACTAAGTAGTCTACCAAAGCATAGATACAGACTGAGGATAAGTTTACCACACGGTAAACTCAGTGAGACAAAAGTAATTTCAAATTCCTTTCTAAAGCAAGACGTCTACTTAGATGCTTATTCTAAACTCGCAAAAACTTCGAGAAAATCAACCCTTACCAACACCCACACAATACTTTACTCATCCCACTTTAAACCAATCAACTATACAGGCTGGTAATGTTCCCACATCAGAAACTAAGACAATTGTTAAAAATGGACCAAACAGCATGATTAACTGATGACATAAAAAGGCATAACAGAGATAGAATATCAGGATATACAATAGTCGCTCCCATGCATTGAGGTTAATAGTAAGGAAGGTTTCCTGTAATTCCCTGGTCACACCTAAGTTCTGGGAGTGTGTTTTTTTAATAGAAAATACACTTTATGTCTCCCACTTATAGGCACTGTAGCATACAAAACATAGGGCAACTCTGGGTAGCATAGTGAGTGGCAGTCGGAAGACATGACCTATGGATCTCCCTTGGTGTGTGGACTTTCTGTGTGATGCCCTGGAGCTCAGTGTTCTGCATGGTAATGGCCCAAAATATTTTCAAAAATCCTCAATTTCAATTTCATTGGTAAACCCAATGCAGGGTACATAACAACAATATAACAGCTTCAAAATAATAAACATGTGATGGGTGATGGCCAACAAATAACGGTGTTTATATATGCATAATCGTCACACTAACAATAGAAGATGAACGGAAAAAGTGAAACATCTCCTCAAACATCTGTTCTGGAAAGCTTCAAATTTTTCCCAGGAACCAAGCAGTTCCCACTCCATCTTATGGAGAGAACATTGTTAGAGTGCCAAGCAAAAGGGCTACTACTACGTGATTGTCATCCCCTCTCCATGAATAGAGTAGTGTTATGTCCAGATGCAAGTTTATTTTTTCCATTCCTGTCCATCTTGCTTCACAAATTCTAAGGATGTCTAAGCTGTAACTGCCAAATTCCTTCACAACCCTGGCATGCTTGCCTATTTGGTATAATGTCCTCACATTCCAGCAAGCTACTGTTTTTCTGTTTGGTGTTGGCTCCTTGCTAGGTTTGGCTAGCATCAATTCAGTTTCCTAGCGTGCTTTTTCCCCCTCACCATTTGTGGTATTTTCTCTGGTTTTGGTTTTTATGACTAATAGGTGTTTCATGAGTTGGGGTAGTCAACCCCACGTTCAACTCTCCTCTTTTGTCCGGGCTTGGGACTGACAGGAGCCACTAAAGGGTAACCCCTGGCAAAGTTTATTGCTAGCTAAGCTCTAACTATAGGTTACATTTCGTGAGCTGACAATGATGTAACTACGGGATTCCTAATTGTGGCAAACAATGTTTTGTTTGATTTTTGGGTGTAACTATGTGAGCCATGTATGTTTGATGAGCCACCTATCAGAATAGATTGGCCATTATACAGTTGCTAATTTCTATTGTTCTTCTGTCTACAGCAAGTACGAGTTGTCAGAATGAGGCGCGTTAAAAACAGGGCAAATTATCTGACGAACGATTATGCAGATGTAGGTAGGTCTCTAGTTTGGCATTTTATATGTGACCAGACATCCCAAAATCAGTCATATGTCGTATACGGGTTTATTATTGATTCAGATAGACCTTTCCATTCTGATCAAAACACAGAAAGATGATCAAAATCCATCCATAAATAAAAAAGTTTTAACAATTTTACTATGACATACTTAAGAATGTGAAATCCGAGAAATCGCGTAGTAACTATGCATTTTTATACATGCAATATGTTTATTTGTATCGAAAAACCTAAATCAATATGACAATACATTAAATATAATATAAACATGCAAAAATTCTCAGACTAAGTTTGCAAAAAGGCTTACATAACTGTGGAAACAATGCGCCTCGACTTAACAAGAACTGAAAGTGCAAGTGAAAGTGATCATTGCCCTTAGGTAGGGCCAATAATTTACCGCGTTATAAATGTCAAATTCCGCGTTCTTTCTGCGTTACTAAATACAATATTAAAAAACCTTTTATTTCAATATGTTTGCACTAATAAATTGAAAAAATATCTCAATCTCACCCTATGTTTTTTTACTTCATTTTATTTGTAGCCGTATGTGATTTGGCACAATGTCATATTGTCACATTATCACGCGTTCGACGAAGAAAATTACATCAAAGAAGTATATGCCACAAACAATTACAATATCGGCAGTCGCCAATAACAATTAAAATGAAATCAGGTACCGGAATAAAATAAAACGCACACGACGTCGTCCTGTTTTGCGGCGCTTGCGCTTTAGGGCATTCATATTTGTGTTGTTTATCTTTTAGCTTTTCACATCGAGAATCTCGTATTTTGTTGGCTAGTCTGTCTGTCATGTCATCCATTACTCCTCGCAATTTTTCCTGTCAATCTTTTTTTCAATGACAAGGGCAGCTTGCTCTTCATGGGAACTGTGAGGAATTGTTGGGAACTTTATTTTTTATTTTATTTTCTTATTTATTCAGCAAAACACACGAATATACAAGTATGTAGTATGTACATGACAAACAACGCGATCAAAATACACACAGTCAAGATTTATAAAAAATATGTACAATATACTAATTCAAATTGTAGTCCTATATAGTCATGTAAGGCGAGGGGGGGTGTCATGATCATCGGAAGTCATTCCTCGTACACTAATATTGAATTATATAGAATGAGCTGGGCGTCTAGGTTTTGTGATTGGAACGATATAGATTATGGTGGTTTAGGTGGTTCAGGTCCAAGATGAGAGGGAATTAGTGAACCACACAAACGCATGAACCTTCATTGCAGTCGGAGTTTTGTCCAGTTTTGTGCAGGGTCACTTAGCGTAGTAGATAGATAGTTGGAATCCAGAATACCCTGCTCAGATCCTTAGTCTAGGGTCTAGACAGTTTACTAGCTGAGGCTTTACTTGTCCCATCTGCCCAATGATTAGCTCTTGCCCTTACCTTCTATGTAAGAGTGTAAGAGCTCCTCTCTGAGGTTGCTGTGTTTTGGTTGGTCTTCATGGTGCTTGCCTCTTCTTTATCCCATCTCATAATGTCAATAATATATTATCACAAAAATAGTGCAGTGCGCCACAACTGCCTGTGGGCAACGGGAATCGGTGGTTTGTCCACTGTCTGCCGAGACTCTGTGGTTTTCGCTACGATGGTTTTCTCGCCGTAATGTATGGAACCGATTCATTCATCACGTTAACCGCAGCCTATTCAATCTAGCTCTGTAAAGGGCAAATGACGACGGGTTGATCCCAACGTTTTGCTACACACAGTGCTCGTACATGGCTCAATATGCCGCATGCGTAGTCCCGTTTAATGATAAATAGAAGTACAATATTTATAGACGGCAACTATCAGCCAATAAAGGCTCTCAGATGCGCTTCACAATGAAATGTTTTTGGCAGCTATTCAGCTAATATACAATACCTTCGAGACTCGCATATCATCCCACCAAGGATAATATCGAGCATCTACCCATTTTGGATACGGGTTTACTGGAGCAGTCGGAGATAAATGACTTGCTGAAGATCATCGCAGAAAAATGGACTGGTAGGAGGTTTCGAACCCTCAATCTTTTGGTTACAAGTCTGGTGTTCCTACCACTCGACCAACTGCTTCCCCGATACGTACATACGTACAGGTGGTGCGGTGTCTCGGATCGCTGAGGGAGCTCAAAGCTAGCGGCAACAGACTGCAGCAAATTCCAGATCTGAGCGGCTGTAGGAAGCTGCAGGACATAGACGTGTCCTACAATCATATCAGCACTCTGCGTGGATCGACAAGTCAAAGTCTTTCCCAGCTTCAGGTATATTTATTCGATACTAAGTACGAGAAGACAGCATCCCACAGACAAATTTGCATAATTAGGGCACGGGCCACGAAATAAAGGGGTCACATGTGGCTCGCAGGCCACGGTTTTCCATGCCTGTGATATGCAGTATCCAGTACTACTGGTATGTAGAGAACAAAGAGAGAATTCCAGTGTACACAAATGTCCCATAAACTTCCATTGTCCCATGAATATTCAGTGTCCCACAATTTTCCACTGTCCCATAAATTTTCATTGTCCCATTTTGGTGTCCTTTTGGCTGTCCCAAAAAATTTCCATTTCTAAAATGCATTTTTTATATGACAAGTCTATTAGAGAGGTAGGTATCTTCTATGCACATGAAGCACTGAAGCACGCATGATTTACTTATACAGACTATGTGTTATTAATAGACTATGTGTTATTAATAGACTATGTGTTATTAATAGACTATGTGTTATTAATAGACTATGTGTTATTTATTAATAGACTATGTGTTATTAATAGGCTATGTGTTATTTATTAATAGACTATGTGTTATTAATAGACTATGTGTTATTAATAGACTATGTGTTATTAACAGACTATGTGTTATTAACAGACTATGTGTTATTAATAGACTATGTGTTATTAACAGACTATGTGTTATTAACAGACAATGTGTTATTAACAGACTATGTGTTATTAATAGACTATGTGTTATTAATAGACTATGTGTTATTAATAGACTATGTGTTATTAATATGGAGGAGTGATTTTTTTCGCCACTGGGGTAGTGGCTGCCAGTGCATGATATAGGTATGATGTCTCTAGATTGTGCTAAAGTCAGTTTACCCTCGTGACATCATGAAGATTGGCTGTACTACACGGGTTGTTATTTGTTGAACCTAGGTGCGACTTCTGTTTATGGTATGACACAGACGTGTATTGTTTTGACAGATTCTCAACATCTCCCACAATCGTGTATCCAGTCTCAAATCCATAGGCAGACTCGGGTGAGCTCATGGGGTTGTTGTCTAATCCTGTAATTGTCATTTTTAAGTATGGTGTATATGGCGTCCTCTCAATCATTCAGCTGTGATTTTAGTTACTAAGGTATGTTTTAAGTCCCTTTGGTGTGTTTTCAGTTGCTTACGTGTGTTTTAAGACCCTTTAGTGTGTTTTCGGTATATGTGTTTTCAGTCAGATAGATAGTGTTCTCAGTTACATGTGCTTAAACTTACAACTTTCTGGTGTAAGTCACTCAAATATGTTGTAAATCACTCAGTTGTTGTCTAAATGATCCATTTGTGTTTTAAAATGCTCGCTTGTGTTCTAATTCATGCACCTGTGTTATTATTAACTACGATGTGTTCTCGGTAATCGAGGTGTGTTTTTCTTCACTACCGTGTGTTCTCAGTAACCCACTCATTGATCATTTATTTATTTATGGATGTGACAGGACAACGCGCTGTATGTTAAGATCCCAAATAGCATGTCGCAGTTGTAGGCTGTAAGTCATCTGCCATCATGGCATGCTGAGATTACTGCTATACGAATGCATTCTTTTAAGTTCCCGAAAAAATAGTCTAAAAAAGGTAAAAGATAAAGGACAATTACAGGCTGCAAGTACCAGCTAATAAAGGCTCTGAGATGCGGTTTACAATGAATGTTTATGGAAGCTATTTAGAAAAGATACAATAACTTGTATACACTCGTGTATCACCCATCAAAGCTAATATTAAGCATCTACCCATTTAAGAGACAGGTTTACTCCAGCAATCGGGGATAAATGACTTTCTGAGGATCATCCCAGAAAAGTCAACCAGTGGGCATGTTTGAAACTGGGACCTTTCGTTTATGAGTCCGGTGTCCCTACCACTTGAGTGACTGCTTCCCCTTGTAACATTATTATATTGGAATAATCAATTACTGAACATTTTAGTGATAAGACGTGTCGTTATGTCGACAGTTGTCTTGTGGAGCTCATCGCTGCAGGAAACAACATCGATAGCTTGTCCATAGGCCACACACTCTACCCCTCCCTCGAGATCCTGGACGTCAGTGACAACAAAATACCATCGGTACAAAATCTGGTGGGTGTCCTGAATGTATATAGATAAAATCAACTAATAAAATTGTGCTGAGTATAAATGGAATAAATGAGGAAAATAAAATGTTTGAAGGTGAGGAAAAGACAAGGTTTCAGTGGCATTGATAAAAAAAACGTCTGCCCAGACTCGGTGGGTTTTTACTGTAGGTGTTTCCCCCCCGACCCCTTATACGTGAGGCTAATCAAATTGTTGTGTTAACTACATTAGTAGGTTAGCTTTGTATAGCACAAAGGATGACCCAGGCAATGATTACCATGGTCATCACCTATCAATACATATATACCCATACATGGGGGGTAGCCAATTTACATTTGCGCCAGTGGTGCAGTGGTTAGAAGCGTTGCCTTTCATGCGAGAGGTTGCGAGTTCGAACCGGCAGAAACCAGGGATTGTTTTCCCGCGCCTTCCACAAAAGGAATTGAGCAAGATTTTCGTACTTGAATGTTGAGAAAGATCTGTCACGGAATGGTTTATTATTAAAATATCTTAGGGATGTAACAGGGCAATGTTGTCTGTCCGACTGATATTTAATTATAAAGTAGCACCAAAACCTTGATTTTACCTTTTTACCAATGTGGTTCTCTTATTAAATATCATCAATAAAGTGGCACTAAAAGGTCGCGTTTCTGTCTTTTCCATATGATGTCGTGTGTGACGTGTATATGACATCAGCATCAGTAGCTCTTGCACCCTTCGTCCAGGAGTGCCTGATGAATTGTCCATCTCTCGTTGAACTTTACGTCACTGGTAATCCATTATATAATGAAGACACCCCCCAAAAGAACCTCTTTGCCGCTATTCACCAGTCACTTCCGAATTTGGAGATACTCGACAAGGTTGGTTATTTAATTATTTTAATTCCCATCCCTTTTTTATTGCTAAAAATTCATCATACTACAGGAGGACGGAGAAGCAGTTCGTCGAGTGGTAGAAGCACTGGACGTGTGACCGAAAGGTCATGGGTTCGAAACCACCCACAGGTCGACTTTTCTGTGATGATCCTCAGCAAGTCATTTATCATCGATTGTTGCAGTAAACCTGTCTCCAAAAATCTTGATATCTTTGACGGGGTGGTATGCGAGTATCGAAGGTATTGTATATGCGCTGAATATAGCTGCCATAAACATTTGTTGTAAACCGCATACGAGACGCTTTATTGGCTGATAGTTGCGGTCTATAAATGTTGTACTTTACTGGTATCTATAACAACTAGAGAAACTCTGTTATGGTCTGTTATCAAGATATATATGAGCATCGATTAGAACGTCGTCACACTTCCAAGCTTTGTCTAAAAATAAATGCGTTGTTCTAGAATTGTTTACATGAGGTAGCTATAGGGCAGTTGGAAACTTACAATTTATGTCATTGTACTAAAATATCCGGAATCACCTTGTCTTAGCCACCCAATCTTTCTATTTAAGCTACTGCAAATTACCAATGGGTGTTTGTTATAGAATAGAATTAGATAAAATACCTTAATATCTCGGCTAGATCAATAACATTTTATGATGGGAAATTTTTGTTATTTCAAGAATATTTGAGACCCACTATGTCAAAATCAGTATGAAGTCTCAATTTGTCATTCAAGTGATTTATACATGTCTGGAGAGAGAATGAGAGCAGCTTTCCAATGCCACTAAAATCATAATAATCCACAAAGAGGTAACAATAATATCGGCAAATATATACATCATAGTGGTCAACAGCGACCAAACATTATCACACAGTTTAAACTGGTAATATTACGATATTTTCAACATATTTCACACAGAAAAATATATTTTTATAAATGTTTAAGGACTGAAGTACCCTAAAATGGAAAAAACCAAAATCCATATTTTTCATGTTGTAATGTATTATTAGCATTTTACTGATTTGG
>WURV02171004.1:0-14311 GCA_011762755.2 Epimenia babai | reverse complement strand
GATAACTGCGGGTGGGATGACCGGCCGCTACGCGTAACAACCCTTCTGCGAAGGTGCTGGGAACGTCTACCAAATTGGCTAAGGAATTGGTTGGGGTTAGATCTAAGCCGCCGCTGTTGGTTGTGCCAGGACTGTGACAGCCGGTACAGCTGGTGTTCCAAATGGGTTGGATTTGCGTATCGTAGTCGACGTTAGGCGTCTCAGCAATGCCGCCCAAGTCGTCGCAGTCGAGACCACCGTTAAATCGGGGCAGTTGAATTTCCAACACCTGCTCGTCTACCAGCGCAGTGGTGATCACGCGCTGGGCAAAAAGATGTTCCTGCGTATCACCCACCGTTTGTACATGATAGGTTCCAGCGCCTAAAGCGGAAGGAATGGGCATGTGGAAATAGCCGAAGACATCGCTGTCACGGCGATGATTTCGGCCTGTCAAAGGCAAACTGGAACCAGGCAAGATGTCGCGTCCGCCTGCGATATCGATCCAATTGTCGGCTGTGGTTCGAGCAAGGCCCAAGTCGGTCGCGATGGGGTTGTTTCGATAATCGGTAACCCGTCCTCGGATCATGAAATCGGAAAGGTAAAAATCCAAAACGGGGGAGATGCTCGCTTGACCCATCGGTGCTTCGATACCAAGGATGGCTGCAAGAACGCCGTCACTTGCGGGTTCCCCTGCACTAGCGAGAAATCCAGGTCCGGTGAGGGGCAACATGACCGTCCCACTGATCACGCCTGCATTGACAGCCACACCATTGCCATCCGGTCCGATGCCGCCTGAGAAATTGATCGGTTCTCCCGTGAGTTGGAAAAAGCGAACGTCGGTAGCTGGGGCAAGGGGCGCCGCTGGCAGGGTTCGCCCGTCGAAAACGGTGCCGTCCAAAATAACTTCCACGGTGCGAAAGGCTGTGATCGTCATTTCTGCCGTGTCGCTTAAGCCTTCGTTGTTCTCAACGCGCAAACTGGCGGTGTAAACGCCGGGATCATGGTAAGTATGAGTGGGGTTGATAGCCGAAGAGTTATTACCGTCGCCAAAGAGCCAGGAGCGGCTGACAATCGTGCTGCCCGGAGCGGTGGATGCATCGGTGAACATGACTTGGAGGGGAACGGAACCAGTCGGAGGGGCCGGCGTGGTGGAAAAGGCGGCATTTGGAGGATCCACTCCTGAGAATCGAATACGCCAGACCGTGTAAAAATCGCCTAAGGACTCACCGCCGCCGCTCCACGACGCATAAATGTTGCCATCGGGTCCGAACTTGAGATCGGTACCCACAATGTCGCCGGTAAAGGCTTGTCCCATATCGCTGGCAATGGGCGTGGCTGTATCCAAATCGCTTCCCGTCAAATGCCAACGGCGAATGCCGCTAAGCCAATTGGCCACATAAAGAGTGGTGCCGCCTGGTGCGAAGGGTCCCGAATCGGCAATGATAATCCCGATGAGCGAGGGCGGAAGAGTGGTCAAAATTCGATGGTTGGGATCGGTGGGATTGAGAAAGCCGGTCCCATTGCCATTAATATCCATACCGTTCCACTCACCGTTGGAACCGCGCAGCACCCAGCTCACGCGATCGGTGGCATCGCCGTTCTCAGAGACGTAGAGAACATCGGGGTTGGGTGGGTTCGGGTGAAAAGCGAAGCGAAACGGGTTGCGAAAACCCACTGCCCACACCCGAGAACGAATGCTGGTGGGATCCCCATCCCAAAAGGGGTTGCTGTCCAAACCCTGACCGTTGTCTTTACTAATGCGCAGAATCTTGCCTTCATAAAAGTCTGGGTCCTGAACGCGAAAGACGCCACCGGTGCTGATATGGCCTAAGTCATCATCGCCAATAGTTGTGAAAAGGGTTTCTGGGTCATCGGGGTGAAATCGCAAATCGCCACCCTTATGGATGGTCGTCAACCGTGGCAGGCCAGGCAGTATCGCCACTTCGGAACTCGGCTCCATGGCTGTGAAACTGGCGTTGGCCGTCACCCGGGTGATGCGGGAATCGCTCGGAGTGGTGTAGGAAAGGTAAATGTGGCGGTTGGTCGCGAAATTTGGATCAACGACCATGCCCAGAAGACCGCATTCATCACTGAAATCTACTTGAGCGCTCAAGTCGGCAAAGACGGATTCCGGAAGGAACCCTCCGGCACCATCGGGTTGGAGGATAAAAATCCTGCCGCGTTTTTCACCCACGTACAATCGACCGGCCTGATCGAATGCCAGCACGGTAATCCCATTACCTGAATAAATCAAATCAGCAGTGTAATGGGGATCAACAAAGGTTGGTTGGGCCCACAGAGACGCGGTGAGCAAAAAGAAGTACAAGCGCTTCAAGGGATGACTCCTGATGTATGGTGTTGAACGCTTATCTTAAGATTCTGAGCCGGGTTTTGTTGTTGTATAGAACTGAATGGTGATTCAAAGCACGTTCGGCAGTGTCGCGGGTGGTTGCCATCCCTGCCCTCGAGGCTGAAAAACAGACCATTCGAAAACCCCTTACTTATATACCTTCAGGCAACAAAGTACTGAAAAAAGGGCATTTCCGGCCTATTAGGCCGATTTTGATGGGTGAAAATCGGGATGTTGCCTGCTGCAAATCAGAGAGGTGCTCCTAGGACGCAACGCTTAGAAAACTTTATTTGGTAGATGGCCTTGCCCTATGAAAAGATTCCCTAGCGAAGATTTATTTAAATGAATATTGATGAAAGCGGCGTGTTTTGGGAACAGCGACCCGAATAATTCTTGGATCTCTCCTATGTTGGTTGGTTACTACGACTTGCTATGGCCAACCCGCTCGCTTGGATTTCGAAAGGATCGGCACGGAGCATGGGCTTTCTCATCTGACGGTCACGGCCATCTTCCAAGACAGTCAGGGTTATATTTGGTTTGGAACCATTGATGGCTTGAATCGTTTCGACGGTTATCAATGTAAGGTTTACCGACATGACCCTGACGTGGAAACCAGTATCTCAAGTAGTTTTATTCATGGTCTGTTGGAAGACGCTCGCGGCAACTTGTGGGTTGGGACGAGGGATGGTGGCCTTTCGGTTTTAAAAGCAGAAAACCGTGAAAAAGGCATCTTTATGCATTACACCCCCCAACAGAATAATCGACTGAGCTTAGGCCACGAGCGGGTGGAATCTTTCTATTTGGACAGTGCTGATCGACTCTGGGTTGGAACACAAGCAGGATTGGCTCGATACGATGAAACCACGGACGGTTTTGTCGTTTATGAGTTCTTTGCAAACCTGGAGGAACCGGTTCTTGTTTCAAGCATGCTGGAAGACGAATCCGAAATCTTGTGGATGTCTACCTCTCAAGGTTTGTTCAAACTGGATCTGGCAACGATGAACGATGCAGATCCCAATGATTGTGGCCATTTGATAAGGCGTTATCCCTACGACGCAACGAATCCCCTGGGGATTGGTTCCGATTGGATTTACAAGTTATTTTTAGACAGAGACGGTTATCTCTGGCTGGGAAGCCGAACCGGGGGATTGAGTCGCTTTGATCGCGCAACGGGGCATTCGATCCATTTCCGACACGATCCGGAAGATCCATTCAGCGTCTCCAAGAATTACGCTGCGGTTCATCATCAAGACGAGCAGGGTTGGCTCTGGGTGAGCACGGATGGTGGCGGTATTAATTTGTTGAACCCGGGAACGGGTCGTTTTTTTCCCTACCAACACCAACCATCGCGCTCGCAAAGCCTCAGCCATAACCAGGTGACCCGCATCTTCCAATCCGATGATGGTGTGACGGGTACCTTGTGGGTAGGGACTTGGGGCGGCGGCGTGAATAAGCTCCTTCCTGCTGACAAGCCTTTTTCTGTTTGGCATCACGATCCTGAAGATCCCGGTAGCCTCAGTTCCAGCTTTATTCTCTCTGTCTTAGAAGATCCTTTGGGAACCCTTTGGGTGGGAACATCGGTAGGGTTGAATCGTTTGAAGCCAGGCGCTCAAGCTTGGGATCGATTGGTTGAAGCAAACGACGGTAAGCATGCCTATGGGAATCACGTGATTTGGTCGGTGATCCAAGATCGCTATGGTGATTTGTGGCTAGGTACAGAAGAAGGGGGTCTTCACCAATATCAACGCTCGTCCCCGGATGCAGAACCAAAAGTCATCCAACATCGCCATGATCCGAAGATCGCCACGAGCCTCCGCGAAAATGGGGTGAAAGTGGTGTTTGAAGATCGCCAGGGGTTTCTCTGGGTGGGTTATGAAGAGCAAGGTCTTTCGCGAGCCAAGATAGAACCAGGGGTGAAACCCCATTGGGAACATATCGTGAGTAACCCTGATGATGCTCGAGGGTTGGGTAGCTCAAGAGTTCGATGCCTGTTTCAGGATCAAGCCGGTGTTCTTTGGGTTGGGACTTATGATCAGGGGTTTTACCGTTTGGACGCATTCGAAGGGCAGGCTCGTTTTACCGCTTACCGGCCTGATAGCCAAGACTCTAGCAAACTCAATCACGGTGATATTCGCGCTATTTTCGAAGGGGAAGATGGCGGCTTATGGCTCGCGACCTTCGGTGGCGGGTTAAACCGGCTTGATCGAGAAAACGGAACGTTTTCGCACATCACCACCCGCGAAGGCCTGGCCAACGATTTCGTCTATGGCTTATTAGAGGATGGCTCTGGCCATTTATGGATAAGTACCAATCGCGGTATTTCCCAATATCACTACGGGACCGGCCGCATCGTGAATTACGGAACCCAGCACGGCCTTCAATCCGATGAATTCAACACCGGAGCCTTCTTTGCGGGTCCATCGGGAACTTTGTATTTCGGCGGTGTGTTGGGGCTCAATCACTTTAAGCCCTCAGCGCTGTTCAAGCGCTTGGAGCGCGAGCGGGGTTATGTACCACCCGTCCTGTTGACAAGTTTCAGTAAGTTGGGTCAGGAGCTCCCTTTGCCGGTTGGCTCTGAAAAACGCGAGCCGGTGGTTTTGGAACACGACGACAAGTATTTTGCCTTCGAGATGGCAGCCTTGGACTATCGCAACCCTGCTAAAAACCGGTTCCGCTATAAATTGGAAGGGTTTCATGACGCGTGGATCGATCACGGAAATCGTCGCTTTGCCAGTTTCACCAATTTAGATCCGGGAGCCTATACGCTTCAATATCAGGGCTCCACGCATCCAGGAATTTGGCACGATGGTGAACCGTTAAAGATCCTCATTAAAAAGCCCTTTTGGCAAACTTGGTGGTTCAGGGTACTAATGGTTTTTATCGCGTTCCTGTTGGTGTTGTTGGCGCTAAAAATGAAAACCTATTACCGTGCTTATCGACGGATGAAATTTGTGGCTCATTTCAAAATCTTAAGGACGTTGGGTCAGGGTGGTGCCGGGGTTGTTTATTTAGCCAAAGATCAATATTCCAAAAAGCGAATGGCTCTAAAAGTGCTTCACAGTGAGCTGGAGGATGCCCATGACGGTGTCAGGAGATTCCTGCAGGAGGCTGAAATTGGTGGGCGCCTGGACCATCCCAATATTGTGCGTATCTTCGAAACCGGGAGCCAGGGAAACATCCGTTATCTCTGCATGGAGTATTTGGAAGGACAGACGCTTAAAGAATTTATCAAGACGCAAGGGCCACTCACAGAAGAGATGGCCGTGACGCTCTCCAGATATATTCTCAGCGGCTTGGAGGCGATTCACAAGCACGGTGTGGTTCATCGCGATCTCAAATCGGCGAACATCATGGTGCTTGAAGGTAACCACATCAAAATTATGGATTTTGGCGTGGCGCGGATTAGTAGCCTGACCACGGTGGAAAATCGCGATCAGCTCATGGGGACGCTTGCGTATATGAGTCCGGAGCAAACCTTGGGAAAAGGGGTGGATTTCCGGGCCGATATTTATGCGTTCGGCAGCATTCTCCATGAAATGCTGTTTGGGGTGGTGCCATTCCGTGCAGAAAATGAAATGGAAATGATTTTTGCCATTCACAATGAACCGCCGAGGGGCATCGCCAAAAAATCGAGTGTTACCTATACTCCTTTGGAGAATATCCTGGCAACTTGCTTGGCCAAGGATCCCGGCGAGCGGTTTGTTTCGGTCACTGAGCTTTTGCAAGCTTTGGAACGCGCGGAAAAGGCGCGATCTTTGGAGGCTGAAATTAACGCGCAGACTTGTGTCTGAATGCTAGGATGGTTTCTTTAATCTATGCTTGGATGATAGCTCATGGTGAAGCCTGCCAAAACTGCGGCAGCAATGCTTGAGGAACTGGAACGACGGATGACGGAACTGCTCGTCGACTTTCGTAAATTAAACGAAGTCCTTCCGGCTGGCCTCGACAAGCAACCGTTTCAGCAATTTTTTAAATCCCTTTTTTCCACCCACCATCTTTTGCAGCAAGGTGTCGACTCAAAGGTCACGACGGTGCACCAAGCGGATGATCGGGAGCGCCATTACGAACATCTCTACAAATTCGGGCTCTTGTTTCATGACAAATTGGAAGCGCCGGAGCTATTGGATTTGGCCCTAGATGCCTTATTAGAAATTCTCCGATGCCAAAGGGGCTATATTGCAAGGGTTGAGGCGTCAGGGGACTTTTCCTTCATTACAGCGCGCAATTTCTTGCGAGAAACGATTCCTGATCCGGAGTTGGAAATTAGTCGGTCGGTTGTTCTGAGGGCCTTGAAATTAAAGCAAGAGGTCCATCTAGAGAAGGGCAAGCCTTTCGATAAGAGTATTTTACAGAAATCCAGCATTATTCGCCGTGAGGGTGGCGCGCTGATGTGCGTGCCGGTGATGCTGAATCATCAGGTTCGAGCAGTGATTTATTTAGACCAATTTCAGGCGGGTTTGGGTATCGCCCAAACTCAGCTCATTCGTCACTTTGCAACGCAACTCGCGATGTTTATGAAACATGCCGCGACCTTTGCAGAACTCCGCGCCAATAGCGATGCATTGATGGCCCAGCTCAAGGACCAATATCGCTTTGAACGCATTATCGGCAAGAGCAAAGCCATGGCGCATATTCTGAAAACGGTGGCCAAAGTAGCGCCAACCGATGCCAGCATGGTGATTGAAGGGGAAACAGGAACGGGTAAGGATCTCATCGCCAGAGCAGTTCATGACAATAGCTTGCGCAAAGACGGGCCGTTTATCGAAGTGGATTGCGGCGCCCTGGCAGAGAACCTGATCGAAAGTGAGTTGTTCGGGTATGCGAAAGGTGCTTTCACAGGAGCGCAGCAGGAAAAGCAGGGATTGTTGGCTGCTGCAGACGGCGGCACTTTATTTTTAGATGAAATCAACAACATGCCTCAAACCGTTCAGGTCAAACTTTTGCGGGTTCTGCAACAACGAAAACTGCGCCGCATCGGTGATACGCGAGAAAAACAAGTGGACTTCCGGCTCATCGCGGCCTCGAGCCAATCACTGGCAACCATGGTGACGGCAGGTGTTTTTCGTCAAGATTTGTTCTACAGAATACAGACTGTGGTTTTGAAGGTACCCCCATTGCGGGAACGAGCGGAAGATATTGCCCTGTTAGCTCAACATTTCCTGGAAATATTCACCAACGCTTACGCTAAAGAGCCGATGAGTTTGGCCCCCGCGGCACTCATGGCTTTAGAGCAACATGCTTGGCCTGGCAATGTGCGGGAGCTAGAACATGTGATCGAACGCGCTCTCATCTTGGCAGAGGGAACGGTGTTGACACCGATTGATTTCCCTTTCGGATTGGATGCGCCCTCGCAGGGAGCTCATGAAGAGATTCAAAGCTTGGAGAACTATGTGCGAGATGCCAAAAAGTACTACATTGCGAAGGTCTTAAAGGAATGCGACGGCAAAAAAGTTTTGGCTGCCGAAAAGCTCCAAATCAACCGCTCCCATCTCTTTCAATTGATCAAACAATTGGGGATCGTAGGGTAGGCCTCCCGGCCTGCCAAAAGTAAGGTAGGCCTCCCGGCCTGCCAAGAGTAAAACCGTCCGCTCACCCACAAAAAAAGGAAGGAATGTTCCTCGTGACCGTGGCCTCAAAGAACGCGCCTCCCCAGATGGATTTAGCAATAAGTGTAAGGAGTAGTGGACCCAAGCCCCGTCTGTGAAGGGGCCAAAGATCAGGTTGGGGTTATTGCGGATTGTTGTTGTAGAGGTAAAGGCCGTCCTTGGAAAGCCTCAAGGATAATAGAGCCAATGGTTGATTAGACTCGATCTTGATGATGGTGTTCACATCCTCAGGGATCAGTCCCTCGAATAGTCCCAGGTATTTTGCATTCGGAGCGAGGCCCTCTGCCAAGGTAACGGTCTGACGGATTTGACCGTCATCGCCAATTTGGGTCAGGGTGATCGTGGCGTTGCTATCGCCGGTATTGATAAGTGCGACACCATCGAAAAGAACCTGCCATTCGCCAGGATAGACGGAGAAGGATTGACCGATGGGAGCAGCCTCATGGGTCATGGCGGTGCTGGCGCCTTCTTGATTGGCGCGATATCCGGCAGAAACGATGCAATCCGTAGCGCCGCTGACGGAGAGGTGGCTCGTGTCGCTTGGTAAGAGGTCGGCCTTGGCAAGACGTAGGGTTTGACCTGCAGTAACGGTTTGATTCACAGGGGGTAGGGCCATGCCGTCGGCGGCAAAGGGCTGAAGCGTGACCATTTGATCGCTTTCGTCCTGATTGTGGATCACAATATCGGTAGAAAAACCACCGGAATCACTGGTGATATGGGCCAGCCAACGCCCCGCATCATTGTCCGCGCTCGCGGGGATGGTGGTGTTCTCATACAGGAAACGAAAGTCGCTCGAAATTCTCAAGATCATGACACCCATGGGCTGATCGGCTTCCAACTTCACGATGCTGTTGGGGTTATCCATGAGTACATCATTGAACAGGACCAAGTGCTTTCCGCCTGGCGCGAGGCTTGCGGCTAGCGTTTGTGTCGTCAAAACCTGGCCTTGATCGTCGTATTGAGTTGCTTGGATATCCGTCGATTCGTCGCCAGCGTTGATGACGGCGGCACCGTCAAAGAGCGCAGACCATTCACCAGGGTAGAAGTAGAAGGTGTTGCGAAAGTCTTGAATCTGGTGGACTTGGGCAGTGGATGGATTGTTCTGAACAGCGCGATAACCGGAACTAAAAATGCATTCGTCACAACCGGTCGCGGAGAAACTGCGAGCATCTTGTGGGAAGTAGTTCTGTTGGAGGACGCGGGAAATGGCTTGTGCCCCGAGATTGACGTCGACGGAAGTCAACGCGTTACCCATCTCATCATAGGGTTGAAGCGTCATCGTTTTAGAATCGTCGGTTGGATTGCGGATGATAATTTCCGTGTCGAAGGAACCGCCCTGAGTGGTCAAGTGGGCGCCCAGTTTGCGGGCTACAGTAGGCGTTGGATTGGCGCTTGGAACACGATAAGAAGCGAGCTTAGAATTAACAGTCGTGCCGGGCGGTGAGACGGTTGTTTCACCGAGGGTCAGCGTGAATACCTGAAGACGCTCATCTTGAGCAAACCAATGATAGGTGGTTGAGACCACTTTGGTAGTGATACTGAATCCGGATACGGTGACGACATCATTGACCGTTTGATCCAATTTCAGACGGCGGACATTGTCAACTCGCGTTCCATCGGGAAGAATGATGGTGCCGAACCCATCGTATTTCGTTGTCAATTCGCCATCGCGGTTCGCGAGCCCTGAGATGCCCTGGACACTAAAGGTATAGGTTCCTTTAAAAGGGTCTGATTGGGTTTCATTAAACCCAAAAGGGAAATCCAACCAAAGGTTTTTGTCGGAATAGGTAACGACGCCTAAATCGGGGATGTCCAGACCCTCAAGCTGAACTTCAGAATCATTAATTTTTATAAAAGTATAGGCTGTAAATCCTTGTCCGGCGTCTTGAATGGCAACCATGTTGGCATCTGGAAATTGGCCACCATTGGGTGCTTCAGAAGGAGCACCGTACCTCACTTCAAAATCTTCATCTGCTTTGCGCGGCAAATTTGAAAAATCCCACGTCACACCTGAACCCGCAGGACCTGGTTGAGCGTTTGTTGCATCGAGCCCGAAATAGGCAGCAGTATCGCCAACCTTATAAATATCTTCCCGTGTGAAATCTGTCTGGGCTTGCAAGTACAAGCTGCTGCATGCCATCAAAATCAACCAAAAGTTCCGCATAAGGATAGAAGCCTCCATTAAAAGTTGTGAAAGGCTATTACATGGTTTGTGCCAGAATGTGAGAATTTGTAAGTTGCGTGTTTTGAGGTGTTTATGGCGGCTGGTGTTCGGGAGCGTCGGGAAAACCCAACGGCGATTAAAATGACCGTCGGCAAAAGTCATCGGTGATTGAATACGGATTTTCCGGGATTGAGGAAGTGCTCCGAAAGGATCTTACCTATTTGAAATCTTGTTGAAATCTATCTTGGAATGAATAGGTTTTGTTCGGGATTCATGGGTTTTCAAGTCATCCATGTGCTGCGGGTGTTGAATCTTCTGCTTTTCTCCATTTTTGATTCAGGAAAATTGTGGGAAAACCGATGTCATGATTCTTTTTCTGAACTTTATATCCGAGAACGCTTCGAATAAGGCCCCCCAACTTTTTCGAAATGGGTGGGATTCAACCGGACATTGTCGCTCCGATGGGAATAAGTTGATCGCCCAAAGATGTCATTTCGGATTGAGAGATTGGATCTTTTTGCGAAAAATAGAAATTTACCAGATCGATTGTTATTAATTTTTTTTCGATAATTAAAATTATTCTCAAAATTAAGTTATAGTGTGTTTTTGATCCAGTGATCTTGATAATTATTGCTGTTTTTTTTGAAGTGATAGAAGCTAAACATCATGAAGTAATATACCTATGCGAAGTTTTGGACATTGAGTAGCCATGCTTCTGTGCTTATCAAACGAGGGAAGAGCTTAATGAATAAACACATGATAGTGAATTATTAGCTCCAGAAATGAAAAAAATCAGTCATTTCTAAGAGTTATGAAAAACAAATGGAAAGACAGCGTAAATATTTTGCAATAAAATGAAATATTATTAATTGAGGTTTGGAATTGAAAAACGTTTTATTTTTTTTATTCATTGGTACCAGTTTTTTAGCTTTTTTCACAATTTATAAAGTTTTGGAAAGAAACAAAAAAATGAATTTTGAGTTGGACCAGTGTGAGTCGAGATTAAAGCTTGGCGAGGGAGATTTAGCAGCGTCCTTTCGAGCAGTCGATTTCGACCAAAATTTTCAGACCTTAAATTTTGTAGATTCAGAACAGTACTCCTTAGTTCAGTTCGTTGAGCCCAATTGTGGTGGGTGCTTGAAGCAGATTCGTGAATTCTGGCTTCGCCTCAACACGGAACCAAAGCTAGATCACGTTGCTCATAGATTGGTCTCTATTGGCAGCTTTGAAGAAACGGTTTCGAGAATACCGCAAGAACTTAGGGTAGGAAATATCCACGTTGCTAATGATCCGGCCGTCCCAAGAGCTTATTCCATCATGAAGGTGCCAACGACCCTCCTGATTTCTCCCGAAGGGAAAGTGGAATGGCTATATTCGGATTTAATGACAGAAGAAATCTACCGCACCATTCTCGAAAAAATTGGAATTTAGACTGAGAAATACAGGAGAAAGATATGAAAAAGCTAAGATTATTTATCGCTTTTATTAGTTTTTGTTGCCTAGGCGCCCTGAGTGCCTATGCCATGAAGACAACCCAGCGGGATATGTCGGCAACCAGAGGTGCACCTTTATGCGATTGTCACGTTATTAACGGTGGCTATGGTGTTACTATCATTGAAATTACAACCGGGTGTCCCATCTGTATTGAAGTTGCATGTAATTTCGTTCCTTACCTAGATTGATCTAGTAAAGAATTGCCCTGACCAACCGTAGGTTTATGGAGGTCAGGGCAATATCTGCTTGTTGAAAATCTTGAAAAGAAAACAGAGGTCTTGAATCGAAAAGTTACTGTAAGAGGTTCGAAAGCAAAAAAATAAAGTACTTTGAAACTAAGTCAAGATCCTGGACAAGGATGGTTAACACTCCTTAGTGGATTGATTTCACTAAAACCCAAAAGGGATAAAATTCTTGATTTAGAAAATGACTTTTAAGTTCAGTTCATTGAGCCAAACTGTGGTGAGTGAATGAAGCAAATTTATGAATAGGAGTTTCGCCTCAACACGGATCCAAAGCTCGGCCATGGTGCTCACCTATTGGTCTCTCGTAGCAGCTTTAAGGATACGGTATTCGAGAATGCCCAAAGAATTTTGGGTAGAAAACCTGATTGTTACTACTGATCCGCCGCCATAAAAGCCAATTCCATTGCGAAGGTGCCACCAACAATTCTGATTTCCTCTGAGGGAGTGGTGGCATGGCTTTATTCGGATTTATTGAACGGAGAAATCTAATGGGACATTCTCGAAAAAAAATGGAATTTAGATAGAGAAATGCAGGAGAAAGAAATGAAAAAGTTGAAATCGATAGTGGCCCTTATCAGTTTTTGTTGCGTCGGGGCCATGAGTGTTTATGCGATTGATCGGATTGAAAGAAGAATGGATCCATCGGATTTTTGTGATTGCCTTGGAGAAGGGTACTTTGGCCGGATGGGAACTCCCATCGGGGTAGGTTTTCCGGAATGCCTTCCTGTTGCTTGTGTGATTGTCCCCATCCTACCTTTTCCCTAAATCGGGACACTGAGAAGACTTAGCGATTGGAGGCCATCCTTTCAATCTATAAAAGAGGGATGCCTTGGCCGTCAAAATTTGCAGATGGCCAAGGCTTTTCTAATGGTTGATTCCGGAAAGTGATGGGTGACGAATAACTTTGAAGAATGGCTTAAATGAGAATGCTTTTTTTGTCTCGAAAGGGTCGGAATGGTTCTCAGATGGCTAAAGGGATTGGTAAAAAAATATACCTGGCGAAGTTTCTACATCTATTTCCGTTAGAAAAACCCATTGCTTGGTTTGTTTGGAGAAAAATGCGTCTCAACTTAGGGAAATGCGTCTCAAACCCGGTATTGAGACGCTTTCGCTGTGGGATTCGGGTTTAATGGGGTCGCCGGGGAGCAATCCCGCGCCTTTCATAAGATCTATTAGAAGTGTGTTTCTCTCTTGGGGTGTTCATAGACGGCTTCGGCCACTGAAAAAAACAACCAACAAAGATTGAGCAACATCTTAATTGGTTTTCTCATGAACCCTTTTGCACGCTTCACTTAAGTTCTATTTTTGAGTCCATAGAACCCGAGTTTAATGCAAAGACGATGTCAACCGGTAGAAAGGAGAGCATGGAAAGATGTGGACCAGCCCTTGGTACCGAACAACGGACGAGTATGTCTTTACATCCTTCTCCATTCTTCGGGCGCGTGAAGACCCTCACTTGCGGGAAGTAGGGGATTTCGGGAGCGCGCCTTTTTTTAATCGAAAGTTCAATCTACCCTCCTCCAAACAAAGATGTGTCTTTAGGTTTTGTCCCGATACGTCTTGTGTCCTGACATGTTCAAGCCATTCAAAAACCCTATCCTTTGAAGAAGTTCTCCTAACTTTCCCAAGGTGATGGTTTCTGTATCGGTGGGAGTCCTGTTACTCAAGGCAGGTTAGGTCCCTAGCCAATCTCGCCAACCATGTGTCGAGACTCGATGACGTTTTCAAGACCCATGCAGATATTCTGACTCCGATCACCAAAATCACCGGTGTCTGCATGGGTCTTTTTTTGTTCAGAATAGCAATTCCGAAATAGGACTAAGAAGAAGACATGGACGGTGGTTGTGAAGCGGTTTTGGTTTCAAATGCTTGTCGTCGAAATTGGCTTGGCGTCATGCCTAGGTGTTTTTTGAAAAAGCGATTGAATGTCGCCTTTGAATTAAAGCCTGAGTCAAAAAGGATTTCGGAGATGGTTTTCCCATGGTTTTGGGGGCTACTTAGGAATTTCTTGGCTTCCTCCAGCCGATAGGTATTGACGAAATCAAAGAAATTTTTGCCGATGACGAGATTAATGCATCGGGAAACTGTCTTGGCTGGGTGATGGGTCATCCTGGCAAACTCATCAAGCGTGAGTTCTGGGTTGAGATAAGGTCGTTGCTCCTTCATGCACGCAAGAATTACTGCTTGGATGGCAGCGAACTCGTGAGCTTGCTGTGGCTTCACGGGTTCTGGGTTGGCGTCGTTTTGAATTTTGCTGGGCCATTGGAGGCCCATGGTCACTGTAGGCAAGGCGAACATACCGAAAATTCCAATAGATATGATCGATAAAAGGAAAGTTGTTGCGGGACTACCGCCATCCATGAATTGAAGAAGAAAACCTATGAGGTCCAGGAGCCAGTGAATTACAAAAACGACGATCAGTCCAGTTAGCCATGTGAGTTGCACTTGAGAAAGATTCGAGTAGTGGTCGCGG
>WURV02170993.1:2444-14311 GCA_011762755.2 Epimenia babai | reverse complement strand
TATGGCTAGTGCATCATGAGACATGTCGTTATGGCTAGTGCATCATGAGACATGTCGTTATGGCTAGTGCATCATGAGACACGTCAGTAGGGCTAGTGCATCATGAGACATGTCGTTAGGGCTAGTGCGTCATGAGACATGTCGTTAGGGCTAGTGCGTCATGAGACATGTCGTTATGGCTAGTGCGTCATGAGACATGTCGTTATGGCTAGTGCGTCATGAGACATGTCGTTAGGGCTAGTGCGTCATGAGACACATCGTTAGGGCTAATACGTCATGAGACATGTCATTAGGGCTAGTGCGTCATGAGACATGTCGTAAGGGCTAGTGCGTCATGAGACATGTCGTTAGGGCTAGTGCATCATGAGACATGTCGTTATGGCTAGTGCGTCACGAGACATGTCGTTATGGCTAGTGCATCATGAGACATGTCGTTATGGCTAGTGCATCATGAGACATGTCGTTATGGCTAGTGCATCATGAAACATGTCGTTAGGGCTAGTGCATCACGAGACACGTCCACATACTTTCCCAGCTGTTGGCAACGATGATTTCACCCACCAATGGAGGATGACTAGGCTGAGATGGTGAGAAGCCGGCAGTTCACAAAAGGTCAAAGATCCTCGCTTGGCATTTTACAAAAAGAAAAAACTCTATAAACCTTCATTAGCCTTCTACCAATGTTCAGATAAGCAATATCCTTATTATACATAATCTCAATAAACTAACTTTAATCTACAGTTAACGCAATAAGATACGGTGAGAAAAAGAGATAATATTTAACCATAATATCACCACATGTAAAAATATCACTCGCAAAATTGGGTTAGATTACCATTTCATAGTTCTCAAATGTCTATACTCTCAACCGTCTAGTGTCTAGCTTCGTGTATATGTCAATAAAACCGTGCCTGCGATCAACAATGTTACATTACCCTTTAGTGTATTTAAATAGAGGTGTTATTCTGTGGTGTAGCAACGGAACGAGACAAATATAGCTGACATTTAGCTGATAACCTTGAATAAATATATAACTTCGTATTAATATTGGTCTCACTAGGCGAATGCAGTAAAGATATTTACACATTGTATGTGCAACCGTGGAATGATAATATGTACAGACGATAGGTAATAGTTGAGGGAGAAAACTGTTACGGTAGATATCGAATGAGTCAACTAATTACTATTACTTTGTCACCTATCCCTAAATATTTAAATACTCGGACCTGTTGGGATAAAAATTTCATAACCTTTGATTGTGAACTTTATTGATTCTCTCTACCAATCATAGCTTCTCCATGCCACTGAACCTTTTCTTTTACTGATTCACTCTACCAATCACAGCTCCTACACCTCACTAAGCTTCTCCACCTCACTGAACCCCTGCCTGCACTGATCCTCTCTACCAATCACAGCTTCCACACCTCACTAAGCTTCTCAACCTCACTAAACCCATGCCCTTAATGATCCTCTCTACCAATCACATCTTCCACACCTCACTAACCCCTTCAACCTCACTAAACCCCTGCCCTTACTGATCCTCTCTACCAATCACAGCTTCCACACCTCACTAAGCTCCTCAACCTCACTAAACCCCTGCCCTTACTGATCCTCTCTACCAATCATAGCTTCTACACCTCACTAAGCTTCTCAACCTAACTGAACCCCTGCCTTTCCTATTTCCTTACTTCATAGATCTTCACTATCTCACTATGATTACACCTCATTATCATCTCTAGCTAACACAGCATTGTTTGCAATAGGGCATCTGTACTAATCTGAGCTAATTGACTGAGCTCACCCACCTCTTAATATAAAAATAATGAAAAAGCAATCGATGTAAAATGCTCGATTTATTATCTCATATATATTAAACGAGAGGATAAGTTTATTGCTCTGTAACAACTTACAAAGATATGTACTTTGACACCTATGTACTTTGACTCAAAATAGCCATAAAATATGTAATTAGTTCATAGTTTCTGTATTGATCATAGCTGCATTACCCAGTTTAATACAATACATATTATCTAAATGATGCAACCGTTATCAGATTACCACAGACATTCAATACAGATCCGCATTATCATTGTGAAATGTGAATAATCTAATCTATATAATGCATATTAACTTGGATCGGTCGTTACCTATAATTGTTGGTCGCAAGTAATCAGAATGCAGATCAACTTCAGTTTCTGAAAAAATCGTAAAATATTTCACAAAAGTCTATTACACATTATGAAAGAGCATCAAGAAGAAATCAAGCGCTGATGCCAAATTAATCATTAAAAGCATATAAATTTAAAATATTTAAATAGCTAGGTATTTATTAATAAAGTCAATAATTAACAAAATCCATTTCTTGTACTGATTTGTTTACCATGGATGAATTACTCTTAATATATTTATCAATGATATAACCCTCGACATACATTTACTACTGATATATTAACCATATAATATATTTACTACCAAATTTATTTACAATTAAGCAGTGATATATTTACCGCTGTTTTACTTTCTACAGACTAATTTACAATGACTATTTACCACTGGTTTATTAACCACTAGTTTATTTACTGCTGGTTTACTTTCTAGATTCTTTTATGATTATTTACCACTGATTCATTTACCACTGGTTTACTTTCTACAGATTTTTTTACAATGGTCATTTAACACTGGTTTGTTGACAACTGGTTCATTTGCCATAACATTTTTATGACTGATTTATTGACCACTTATCTATTTACCTTTGATCGCATCACGAAGTTGCAATTCGACTCACTAATCTGCTGATTGACTTAATTTATCTGCTCAACATGTCCTTTTGAGACCCTTTCTTTGTTTTATATGGTTTTTATATGCCAATTAAATATTTTGAAATGTGCAAGTGTCATAAAAAGTGTAACAGCTACACTAATAACAACACTATTAAGAAAACTCAACATCAATTATATTTGATTTTGAAATTTACCTTATGACATGCAGACAATAATGACACATGAAAAAATTATTTATAGATGATAGAATTAGCAAAATTAAACCAAACCTTAAGAATGCATATTAAAACTAAGAAATTCAAGACCAAAAGCAATGCAATAGAAGCGGCATCCAAGACCAGGCTGCTTGGAAAATTGCAATAATTGATTCAACTGAATCATCAACATACCCGATATATGAGTCTTTACAGCTTGATTCTACGAGATGGTTTTGCAGCGTGAATAATTATCTCCCCCCGACGGAATGCATTGTAGTGATCGCAGCGATTACCCACTGGCGGTCAACGACGATGCTTGGAGGAACGGCGGAGATATCGAACGCATAAAAGCCGCGCCTTGTGAAAGGAAAGAGAAACTTGTATCATTGAATGACGCGTTAAGCAGAGAATAACTACGGAGGCATTGGCGACGTGACTGTGATGCGACAACGCGCACTACTGTGGCTGGTGCTTGTATTAATTACATTTAGACGCTGATCAGCTCAGAATGTCGTCTGCTCATAACTAGCTGTTGTCGTCTGCTATCGTGGCAAGCGTACAATCGAAACTGGATAATGAAATTTGACCTGGAAGATTATTTCGTGTATAGATAAGGCTACAAATAGAAAAATATACCAATTAATGTCATCTTCAGTTGACATGTTTGATTGACAAGTCATTCATTAGTAAAACTCGCTACTAAAAAGACAAACAGTAACAGAAGATCGCAACAGGAAACGTTTAGTTCCAAATCAGTGGGTCAATGAGACGCGTTAAGCGCGTGGCAAGCACTGATACCTCCGATGATTTTGTGATTTAACCGTTAAGAGTGAACCACAACCAGATAATGTCATAAATCGTTATCAATTACCTGGATGATCAAACGATTTTTATCCACGCTGAATATACACAAAACAACCTGTGATTTTACCTACTTAATGATATGTGTTGTGCCCCTTTGTTGTGATTGATAACCTGTACTTGACTGCGGATTACTCTCGACATAACATGTCAAAATGATTACACAAGCAGTAAGTTCTATCGACAACGACAAATGCACGTCTGCTGGTTGACAGGCAATTCCGGCTTGTTGGGTACTATCACTACGTTGTTGATATTGTGATATTGTCCGATAAATATCTGGATAACTAACTACCCATATGAAAAAAATTCCATTCTCCATGTGGACAGTTGCTTTGATCCGTGGGTGCTATATAAGTGGATGTCGGGAAAACGGAGAGCGGGCTATATCTCGCAAAGATTAACATATATGTGGTGCGATCTTGCGAACTTACAAAAGCCATCGCTTTACTTGACAAAGGTATTACTACATGAATTTCTATTTGCAGCGCACCATATACTCCGTAAGAAAAAAATCTAATAAATTTAGTAAACAGGGAAAGCAGTTAGTGCACGGGACTCATAACTTATAGATCACGGGTTTGAAACTGCCCTCCAGTCGACTCTTCTGAGATGATCTTCAGCGAGTAATTTATACACGATTGCTGGAGTAAACCCATCTCTAAGAAGAGTACATGTTTGATATTATCTATAATAGGTGATATGTGAGTGTCGAAGGTATTGTATTTGCACTGAATAGCTACCACAAACATTCGTTTGTAAACTGCATCCGAACGTCCCTGTTGGCTGATACTTATGGTCTATAAATGTCACACATTAATTTTACCAAACAGAGTAGCAAGACGGATATAAATTAAATTAACAACTATAAGTACGGTAAGTCGTATGTTTAGCCAAATATTTCATATAAGATTTTAAGTACATTCACATCCTGTTTGATAACGTAAAATTCTGAGTTGCTAGTCAATGGGTGAAAATTATCAATGAATCTTCTGATTTTTGTAGTACATCGATGGTATTCGCCTCTATTTGAGCACATGTCACTACATACAAATATCTCATGCATGACGACGCCAGGTACGGGGTACGTAACCTAATAAAATAAACAAATACTGACGATTAACTATATTAACAAGAATGTCACCCGATTAAGGAAAGATTTTTGGACCACGAAGCCAACTGGAATGCGAGTGACAATATAGTATCGAGTTGTAATTTGAACTGATATGAAAAATGCAATATCCATACACCTCGTGGGAAGCAGAGGTTACTGATCTCTTACTTAAGATGCTACCTCAGGGGGTGAAAACGGTATTGGTAATAAGGTTAAGATCTTTCAGAGGGTTCATCTTTGACCTTGTTCGCAATAATGTGGGTCAGCGGATATCGAAATCCATCGTTGAATACATCGAGGTTTTTGGTCAGCAACTGTTTCCGTGTCATGACCGGGATCGCACTTTGGTCAAATACAAAATGTGGATTTCACCTATCGTGAAGACCGTAGAAGTAACTTCAGTAGGTTGCTGTATAAGAACTGGTCCAGCAAAATGTTCTGTATATCTGTCGAGAGTGATGATAGTCGAGTGAAGTGAGCTACCACAGAGTGACAGTGGAGGTAGGAGAATCAATGCATGGTGTTTTTGCACTATTCATGTCATTTCATTATACCTAAACACACTATAATAGCATCGCAAGACATCTTCAGTTTGGTAAGGAACAGTTTAGAGCATCTGCAATAAGATGATGATAATCATATCAGGCAATATGAGAGATGAATATTTTATGAGGAAAAGGTTGCCCAAATTAATGCAACCTTATTTGGTACATATATTTTACGGTGATGTTGTTTATAATTGCCTATTTTAGACAGACACTGTTGTGCTGCAGTGGTCTGTTTTAGTAGATGGGCCACGCTGTGCTTTGTGGTCTCTGACACTATTTTGTCTGACACTATTTTGCTGTGGCTGTCTGTTATACGCTGTGCTTTGCCCTCTCGTTTAGTGAATGAATAAACTAATTAATTAATTAAATACTTAACGATTAATTAATGAATTTAATAGACATATCGTCATTCTATTCAATGTCATTTGGTTCTCTTTAAGTAATGGACACTGGTGGGTTATGGGTGTAGTTTGGTAGATGGACAATGGGCTGGTCTATGGTAGTTAGTGGACAGACATTGCTATACTGCAGCCAAGATGTAAAGATTTACGTACTGTGATCTCTGCTCATTTGACGAAGCCTAACACCATATATACCTTATGCAATGAGATTTCAAACAACACTCCATAAGAAAGCCTTTTCCATATGAATAAATATAAAATAGGTGAGGTCCATTGCAACGAAACATAGGTGTAGCGACTATAATTACACATATTCTTAAAAGGGTCCACTTGTCTATATCATGTGTAACATCTAACCGGTAACATTATCTGAATCACAGATATAACTAACACCGTACATTGCATTCATCTAGTAAACTGCGATATTCCAAATACAACGTGACTGTCTAGGTATAAACAACTACTAGACCTACAGAAATAAATAACAAATAATAAATAACAATTGTAATCCACCTGAATTCACCGGCTTCCCGTTCCGTTTTCACTTGACAACTCTAATACGTACACTATATCACGGGTGAAGTGGCGTTTGGTAAATGGTTACACACATAACACATAACTCAATGTTCAAATGTACAGAGCATACAGCCTGCACCGCTTTGATAAGATTAGCCAGTTTTGCACTCACAATAAGAGAAACATAGAGAGATAATCTTCGCGTAGTAGTAGTCGTTTGCCACTTTTTAACCACCCCGATACGATTGGGTATCGCGCCGAATTGACTGATGACTAGACAGTTTACCAGTATTCTGTTACATTTCTGTCACAGTGCGATGAGCAGGTGTCATTTCAGCCAGTGCCATCGGGCGTATACGCGTGGCCCCGTCATTGTGTCAATGCGTGTCATGTTTATGGGCATGACGTATGTATCAGACAATAATTTGCTGTATTCCCTATATAGCCTCGTAAACCATTAACCTAGATTAGAGCAGATTTTAAAACACTTCGAATTATATCGGAAAATAATAGCATAAAGGTGAGGCAGCCATGTTAGTTTCATTAAGATTAAAGTGAAGGATATTTTTATAGACTGACTAGTTACCTGATGAACCAATAGATTGCCATCAACAGTCGAATCAGTTAGTCGAAATAAAAGGTGTTTCCCTGATTATTTACCTTTATAAAGAATAATTAAATTGAGAGAATAATGAGAAGGGTTTTGTCCCCTTATGGGTGATAGTGATACATATTTAATAAGTGAGCAAACCATGTAAATTTATTTCTCTTTATATGTTTATTATAATTCAGCTACATTTATATGGCACTTATGTACATTATATTATATTCTTTGTACCGTAGATTAGGACACCTTATAGTGCCTTCACACTATGCGATTTGTTGGCCAACTTGTATGATCAAACAGTCGGTTGGCACCAACCAACTCGCAATATAATCCCCAACATTGCGAGAAAAATTGCGAGTTTCAAATATTGAGCATGTTCAAAACTCTCAACTTATTGCGAAGATTTGTTGGAAGCTTCAGCCAATGACGAGGTCAGGATATTCTTGCTCGACTTTCATTGGATGAATTTGATTATCGATTTTCTCAGTCGCCGCTGCTCACAAGCTATAGACCGCCTGGCAGGTGCCGAGTATTACGTAATTTCGACAATTTCTGTTCGACAAGTTTGACAGTGTGAAGGCAACGTCAACAAGTTGGCCAATATGTTGTTCAACAAAACGCAGTGTGAAGGCGCTATTAACAAAAGGCCAGAGTGGCTAACATGGATATTAAAAGCATTCAAGAACTCCACGGAATGTTTAACGTAATAAATAAACTAGTATAATAAAGTGAACAGTGTATTAAGTTGATGATCAACCTGGTAGAAAGTGTAGACTGAAAGTGAGTCAGACAACAGCTATGTGTGGACAACACACTTAAGTTCATTTAACTTAGTATGTAACTAATTATGTAGCTACTATTGACTTCATACTGCCTTGTAGACGGACGAATTATGACCACCCTTACCATCCCAGATGATGCAGGGCGGAGCAAGCATAATTATTATAAGAATTAAAGATCTGACCAACTGTCATTTCTATGAAATTTTCTCCAGTGAGATAAAAATTGGGAGAAATTCAGAAAAATAAGTAATATTAAAAGGAATGTGGCAAGGAGGGTCATGTACAATAATTAAGAACCAGAGGCCAAAGAGACCTCAAGACGCTCACCTGAGAAAGAAGTGAAAAAAGGAAGACAAAGCAAGAGACCAAGGAGGCCATCTTGATCTTAAAATGAGAAGACAACAAGGAGACTGCCTGACGTCAAAAACAAGAGGCCAAAGACTCATTACGACACTGACACAAGAAAATACAAATTGGTGGAGAAAACCAATGTTGAAATTACATTTTATAGCCTAAATAAGAGATGCCCTGGACAAATCTGAATGAGACCTACACAGACAAATGGCAGACCTTCGCACTAAGTGGACATGGAGATAAAGATTTTCAAATAAAAAGTCGGTAGAAATTACCCCTCCTTTGCTTCAATGATGGTGAACAAATCTGAAAGATGCTAACCCGAGGACAATATCTGCCAAATTGCAAACCTCTGCGATAACCGGTTCTTGGGAAAAAATTTTAATAAAAAATTCAAACATCGGCATAAGTTACTTCCCCTAGGTGCGATGGTGATACCATGAACAAATCTAGAAGAGATCATCCCTAGGACAATATCTCCCAAATAGCAGACCTCTGCGATAAGCTGTTCTTGAGAAGAGAATTTTTTAAGAAAATGTTAACATCAGATGGATAGATTGACGACGAACAAACTCCGATCAGAAAAGCTCACCAGGCATAAGCTTAGGTGAGCTAAAAATAAAGGACATCCGTCGAAATTTTTTACCGATTGTTCTTCTTATGCCCAGTAATTTCAATCAATTTCCAATAATCAGACCACAGTACGGAAGAATTGGCTAAATGACCCCAGACAATTTTTTGTAAATGGCAAAGCCCTACGATAAATAGGTTTTTGAGAATATTATTTGAGTAAAAAACATCAGTAGAAATTACTTCCCATTGCTCAAATGATGATACCAAAACAAATCTGAATAAGACCAACTCAGGAACAATGTCTACCAAACGGCAAAGATTTGCGACAAATTGTTCTTGAGAAAATGATTTTTTTTCTAAAATATAAACATTTATAGGAATTACCTTCTTTTGTGTGGATGACAATACCCCGGACAAATATGACTAAGACCAACCTACGGATATGTTTGCCATACAACCATCCTCGGCAGTAAGCAATTTTTGAGATGGTTTTTTTTCAGAAAATGATAAAAGTAAACAGATAGATGGACAATGATGGACCAAATCAGATTAGAATAGCTCAGTAGAGCAAACAATGAGGTAAGTTAAAAATGGGCTCATAGAATACAAATCTGGGAGACATATCTTAGTGTTGCTGATGTCTGGAATGTGCCAACAAAAATAAAAATATAAATAGTGAAATATCCAGTGTATCAGACTTCTTTATTGAGAGCCATAATTCACATAGTTTTCACGGAATTCAGCAGTGTAAACCTCCAATCAACTTTATTCTCACTTCTGAAATATATTGTACAATTTGATCCATTAAAAGCTGGCGTGAAAACACCATATATATGCATCCACTGACCCACCAACAGACCTACTCAATACCACATACTTGCAGTAATACATCTCTCCCCGTTATAATGGCAAGTTTTGCGTATCGGTGTGAGCCCATAAACAAATACGAGAGATTATTAAATCAATATGTTACACGAAGTTACGGTTAACTGATTCACGAACAACACACTAACGCTCCTATATAATCTAAACATATAGATTCCTAAAATAATCAATGACCACCGGGTCAATGGTTTGATACGGAGCTTTTGTGTTGTGGTAAGCGAGCGAATACTGGAAGAGGGGGAGGCATATGGCTCAGCTTCTATGAACACTTGGAAAATACTAACACCTCGTTCTTTATAATACTACGATTACTATGCAGATATGCCCGCTTAGTAAGTATAAATGATGATAACAACGGGCGAAACTGCTAACCACTTGCGGCAGGTGGTGAGAATTTAGTTTATTAATAACCATCGACGTTCCGTGTGAGATGCACTCGTGGCGGTATAAGGGCGGCGACCATGCGCGAAACTGCGTCAATGTTTAACAATAAAGAACGCTGAAAAGTTCATCGTATTCATAACCTGTGAAGAATTATGATGGTGCGGTATGTCGGGCATTGATATACGCCCGGGGTAACAAATAGATAATCAATACATCGTGATTGTTCACGCAATATTTATAGAGTCTATATACAGTATATACATATGTATATATATCTAGGGTGCTTAGTGATTAGTGATCACACGCTAACGATTGTTCCCGTGTCTGCTTATATAAAAGCTATCTCCATCATGATTACAAGTACCATTTCCTGCAAATACACCATCTACTGCAGATGTGCAATTTACTGCAGATACCCATCCCGAAGATACACCATCCTCTGTAACTACTGCAGATACCCATCCTGAAGAGACACCATACTCTGTAATCACTGCAGATACCCATCCCGAAGATACACCATACTCTGTAACTACTGCAGATACCCATCCTGAAGAGACACCATCTTCTGTAACCACTGCAGATACCCATCCCGAAGATACACCATACTCTGTAACTACTGCAGATACCCATCCCGAAGAGACACCATACTCTGTAACTACTGCAGATACCCATCTCGATCATCACTCAGTTCCTCAGTTGTTATAGTTTGTACCTTTGACAAATCCCTCAACCAAAGAGTATAAGACCAGCACAGGGATCATTTTTGGTAAATGGCTAGGCATTATGCTGAAAAGTTTTGGACTAGGACAACATTCCTTCTTTGCCCCGAGGACAAAACCTGAATCTGAATGGGAACAACACAGGGACAGCTCCTATCAAACACAGCACTCGACGTTATTGTTACAAAGAGCATTGATTGATTCAGGAAAGTACAGTGAAGTACAGTAGGTCCCTTTTGCTCAGGTGTCAAAACAATTTTCCATGTGACCAATGCCACGGGCAATTTCTGCAAAAAATGGCAAAGAGCGGAAAAACAGTTTCTGAAGAATTAAAAAAAACTACACAATAAAAAGGTGGACAAGAATTATCTACCTAGAATATCTCAGTGGAGCAAGTACTATTACTGTAATTACTGTAGCTTATACGTAACATTTTACAGAAAATTATAGAAATGTTTTACACGTGAGATGGTCTGTAAGAGAAATTTATCTTTAATTTTTCATCAGGTGACACGTATATTGACAACATCACTATGAACCACCAATAAATGATATTTCTCTTTATGTTGATCGGTGTTCATATTACAAAAAATATCATTATCTTGTTTAGATGTAGAAAATATCACAAACACGAACCAAGAAACCAAGTATTCGCCCTGTATCACATCTTATTATGGAAGGACAAACGGGCTATATTTTAGTGACCAATTGCTTGACTGAGACTTTGTTTCCAGACTCACTGCTGACTACATGTCATATTAATTCAATCAATTCACCACAAATATATCTGGATAACTTGCCCTCTTTCCAACAATGCTGCCGCCATTTACATTCATAATATTAATAAGTACCCGCAGTCGTTATATCTTCAATCGATATTCCACTGTCACTATAGCGATGGGGTTACTGTCTGCCCGCAGCAATCTGACACTCTCAAGCCATCTGCTGAGATATAGATAAGTCATGGAGTCAACGATAAATGCTACATGCTGGTAGAAAGATGGGACATGTTTGGGTGTTTTAATACTGATCTAAACAAGTCATGGAGTCAACGATAAATGCTACATGGTGGTAGAAAGATGGGACATGTTTGGGTGTTTTAATACTGATCTAAACAAGTCATGGAGTCAACGATAAATGCTACAT
>WURV02170982.1:0-14313 GCA_011762755.2 Epimenia babai | reverse complement strand
CTCAACTTTTAAGTAACACTCGCACAACACAGGCCCAGGAAAAAATTGATTCAAATTCCAACAGATTTGACATAAAACATATATTACTGAACACAAGGTGGTTGGAATATTTGCTATTTTGTATCTATTTTAAAGAGAAAAACATTCTTTAAACATGGGGTGTGGGCAAAAGATCACCCTCAAGTGGCTCGACGCTCTATGCCAGGGGAATGAAGGTTAATGGGACATCGGGCATTTCGATACAATTGCTGACATGCTGTAGAAAATGTTAGTGAATTTAGTGACTTGAGTGGAACGCATCAAATGACTTAGAAATTATGATTCGAATTCAACCAAAGTACCCGCAGTGCATATATTTATAGTGGTTGAAAATGACTGTTTATATGCAACAGAAAAGGTGTTAATTTTGGTTTATTTAAAGAAATTTATTTTCAGGTTTTAAACTCGCATATATCCTATTTTAATCAGAAGATTTGCAGATTTCCTGAAATTAACCGCGACATACGCACATTTTCTGAAAATTTAACCAAAATTATTACATATTTCTTGTGATGGTAATTAGGATAGCCAATGTGGTTCCATGAATAGCGAGAGAGAAATGCACAGGAAAAAACCTATACCAATTCTCTCCAGCGCCGGTATGTCTAACGGTTTAGCTGTAAACACGGGTGGTATAACGCAGTCTCCAGCCTGTTACAGACGTACCGTCACATCTCAGTCGGATCTATAGTTAATCATGCTGTATGAAAACCAGTGGTTAACTGTTGTTGGTGTGGTTGCTGTTGACTTAATGTTAACTTAAATTGTACGAACACCATGACAACCAGACCCACATGCTAGCTTTTTGTCATGATTAGTAATCATACAGCCAGATAGATGCAGTTCACTTAGAATGTAAAATTTTCTATTTCTAAGATGAATTTTTACCGCAAAAATTCGAGTCATCTGAACAGATTCAGTCAGTCGATGTACAGGTCCATATTCCATCCGAATACAGTAACTGATTACTGGAAATCTCGCTAAATTTACAGCGATGTCTCAAGACACGTATTCCTGCTTGTGTGTTCGCTCCCTAATTTTTCGTTGTTTTCCCAAGGTCCCTCAATCCATAGCAGACACGACTTAACATGAAGGATACAACAACGATACGCGAACTATGATGTGACATAAACAAAAGTTAGTCCTCTACGACCGATCATGGCTCTAAACGATTCGCATTCTAGCTAGAAAAGTTTAATATATCGTAACACGATTTTCAAAAACGGCATTAATAACAACAATTAATATACAAAATAAATGGCAAACACAATTACAGTAGATCAGTTCATTTTGACACTATTATAAATACCTGTACATACTCAATAATTCTGAATGATTTTGATTGGCTCGTAGTTTTGATACAACGGAATTATATTCGGTCACGAACGAACAATCGGGAACTAACGTTGCAGTTTATGTTGGAGTTTTATACATGAACGGACAAATAAAGGCGCTATAAGACATCTTTCTATAACACGTTTCATCTTATTGCATGGATTGCACCCATTGTTGATGGGTGACCCCCACATGATCAGTGCGGGTCTTGCCTTGACCAATGAGCTTCTGTAACGGATACCTGAAGCGTAGATGCAAAATAATGTTATCGATACAATTATGACGGTGGTAAAGTACATTAACGGAATGCGAAGTATAGCAAGCATTTAACCATATAGCAAGCATTTAACCATGTAGCAAGCATTTAACCATGTAGCAAGCATTAAACCATGTAGCAAGCATTTAACCATATAGCTATCAGGGATTAACATGTCAAACTCAAGAGGGGTGGAAGAATGGGTGGAACTGTGACTTGTCAACCCAATATTTCCCGTCTGGCTTATGGTCTCTCGTATCGGGTATGTTACCTGTTTCGTTCAATTCAGGTGTCAGTTGTTTAGTAAAAGAGAAATTAGCCTAGCAGTGGATGATGTGTTGAAGAGAGAAAGGCGATATTTGCTATTAATTATAACAGGTACCATAAAATCACCATGACATAATAAAACAAGATGTCAGAGAGGTCTCAAGATGCTCACCTGAAAAAGAGACAAAGACAAAACAAGAGGCCGACGAGGCCACCTTGATATTAGAAAGAGAAGACAACAATCAGACTGCCTGACATCAAAAACAAGGGGCCAAAGAAACCTGAAAATATCCATCGAGATATTGAAACTGAGAAAATACAGATTTGTTGATAAACCCTGGCTGAAATCACCTCTAACTGCCTAAATAGAGATGCCCCAAACAAATCTGAATGAGACCTACGCAGACCTTTGCACTGAGTGGACTAGAAATAAAGATTTAGAAATAAAAAATTTGATAGAAATAAACCCCCCGTCCCTGTGCTTCCATGATGAGAACAAATTCATGATGAAGGGTTCAGAAGAAAAAATTTTCAAGTAAAATACAAAAATCGACACAAGATACCTTTCCTTACTGCCATGAAAATATGATGACCAAATCTAGAGAAGACCAACCCAAGGATAATATCTGCCGAATAGCAGACCCCTGAGATAAGCGGTTCTTGAAAAGGTTTTTAAAGAAAATGTTATCGGATGGATGGACGGATGGATGGACGGATGAACTCCGATGAGAAAAGCTCACCGAGCATAAGCTGAGGTGAGCTAAAAAGTAAAATACAACATTTATAGATGGCAAAAATGTCAGCCAAAAAAGGCTGTCGGATGCGGTTTACAACGAATGTTTATGGCAGCTATTCAACGCAGATACAATACCTTCAAAACTCGCATAATGCCGGTGAAAATTATTTTAAGAAGCTGGTATCTTTATGGCCCTGAATTTGTAGTTTTTTCCATCAATGCAGCCCTTTCGCATAAGTAGTTTAACCATGCCTGCTTTCTGTACTCCCTTAACACTAAATACTCGATAGCTAGATATGTGTTCTCCACTTAAATACTGAATACAAGTACGTTTACAGAGCAAATGATTTGAACTGTCACCAATGTTTCTCGCTCCCTCGTCTCACTAACGTATTGGAATCTATTCTGTTAACGATATATCCGCGAATGTTATAATGTTTCCTGCTAACAGGTTTATAATATAAGAAGAATATGTAAGATCCATCAATCTACACGATGTCTATTTTGTCGGAAATCACTCTACTCGTGAAATAAGTGCCATATTTAACGTTAACGTCGATTAATTCCGCTATACTCACCGATTTGAGGCTACCTAGCCCACCGGCGGTTTTGATCGACATCATTAGCTCTTCGCGGGGCGTGAGTTTCCTCTCGAACCGTTTATCACCGGCGCGCGACTTGGGCTGGTAGTTGGTCTTGGGTCGCGCGACCACGCTCGATGGTTTCACAGACGGCTGGTCGATGACGGCAGGGGAGCCAATGTTCGTCGGATGCGAGCGCGTCTGGGAGGAGTTCGAGAGGCTCGTGGCGCCGGCGTGGGGCGGACGCTGCGCGTCGGATTTCACGGATTTCGTTTCCGAGTAGGTCGTGCTGACTGAACGGGGTTTTGAGAGCGTGGCGGACGATACGTAGAGCGATCGTGGGACGTTCGGCGTGGATGAGGAAGACGGCAAGTGTGCGGCGAAGCTAGAGTGTGAGGACGAGGTGGGCGGGGCAGTATAGGTTTCGTGTGCAACGAGCGAATAAGGAGTTTGCGGAAGTTGTTGAGCGGGCAAAACACGTGGCTGTTGAGCGACGCTCAAAGGCTGAGGGATCGAGTTTGCAACATTGGCTTGTTGATTATACAAATTGGGTTGATGGTTCATGACGTTTGGCTGAGGGTTTATCAAGTTCATGTGCGGCATCGGCATTAAATTCGGCTGCGCGGAGCCGCCGTACACCATCTGCGGATTAGCCAGAGCGACATTCGCGGGCATCATAAAATTCGCTTGACCCATTACGGGATTCGCCGCATATCCCATCTGCGACTGCTGCTGTTGCTGCATGTTCATAATGCTCTGCTGCAGACTTAAATACATCTGCTGCTGCAGCTGTAGTTGCATTTGCAGTTGCTGCACCTGCTGCTGCTGGTCGTCGGGTTTGATCTGGTAGTCGTTCAGCATCGCCTGATTCTGCAGCAACTGCTGTTGCCACATCGCGATCTGATGCTGCAAGGCATTTACCGACAAATTCTCTCCTTGAGTAGCACCAGTCCTCTCCGATTCAGAAGCGATTGGTCGATAAAACGAATCATTATCTTGCTCACTTCCCAATTTCCCAGTAGCGATCGATGCATTTAGCGGTTGAGAATTAAGTGAGACACCAGGTAGTGAATTAACCACATTTGTTCGCGTTGCATCTTCACCATGCACCTTTTCATCCATACTTGTTCGCCGCGCCGGCAAATTAAGGAGCGATATGGATTTTTCTTCTAGAACATTCTCTATTTCCCCATCATTTGTTGGTTTAAACTCCAATTGATCACACTTACTCTTCACGCTGCCTTTAAGCCCGCGTACAGTTCCGCCACCTCCAACAATCACGTCGTTCAATTCCGCATTCTCGGCATCTTTCGCTTGGTTCTCAGACTGCACATTTGTGGCATCCATGAACTCAATCCTTGGTCCACGGTATGGTTTAGCCACGTACACGCCATACTTTTTACTTTTCTGGCCTCCAGAATCTGGTCCAACGTAAGATACTTTATCCAAATCTTTTCTACTGAAAACAAACTCCTCCTTTTGAGACGTAGGCGGATTTTCCGCTACTGTCGTACGAGGTACATTCTTGGCAACAATTTGTGAAAGACTCGGTGAACTCTGACTGACCTTCTGCTGATGCGAAGGCTTAACGCTATATTTAGTAGCCGTATATACATCTTTATCATTTGAAGGCATCTTCGCTGTTGACACGGGGACACTGTTGACACCTTTAATAATCTGCGCATTAGATTGCCTACTTGACTTCAATGCCACATTTTTCCAGTCCTCTTTAGGCTTCTCGACACTCGACAGCTCGCCGCCTTTCTTATCCCAGTTATCGGGAAACTTGAGAAGCGATATCGTCGATGCGACCTCGTGTTGAACCTGTCGATGTTCTTTGGACGTTTCGAGATCCGGAATCGACGCCGCCGACTTGGGTTTATACTGCTTAATCAAATCAGCGGGCCCGGTAAAAATCACCTCTTCAACGATCGTAGTCACTTCTTCGTCTGAATACACGGAATCATCGAGAGAAGGCTGCGTCGATGCCTTATCGTCGGTCGGACCTTCTCGTTCAAGGGTTGTCGAGGCAAGCGATGGGCGGATTTGAGAATCTCCGCTTCTCGTCGATGAATTTGAAGAAGTGGAGCCTCGACGGTGGTCGCTCGTTACCGCGGGGATTTCGTCACCGTCCGAGTAAAAGGAATCTGTGTGAATTAGTCGACGTTTCGTCGTGGGGGTAACGTCCGCATCACGCTCAGAGTTTGCCGCAACATGCGTCGTTTGATCGACAAAGTCAGCCCCATCGGTGTTTGTCTCTAGAGAACCAGCTGAAATGAATCGTTATAAAAATTTAAACTGTCGTCCTTAAATTGTACTTCAGAATGCAAAGGCCATCGAGACTAGCTATAAAAAATAATTGATTTGTTAAGTCATTGAAGAAGCAAATTTAGGAACAAACGATATGTATAACACAAATATGATCACGTATAAAATGTCAGGTCTCCTTTACATGCAACTATAATGAAAAGAGTAAAGATAAGTAAAATGATAAGTAAAAGGAGATCAGTCTTTTACTGGGAGCTAAATGACAAAAAATGTGAGTCTTTAGATGTAACAAACTGGGCGCATATTCCACATTTGGGTAGAACATATGCATAGAAGAGATTGAAAAATACCTCAATGGTTCATGGTTTAGGTTCGATTAAATGACTTTCTGATTCAATAATCTCCCGGATCTTTCATATCCTTTTCACTCCTCGCTATGTTTAGTTAAAATGTATTTTCGATTCAGAAATAATCTAGTTTTCTCTGCAACAACATCGCATTCCATTTCCAATGGTTCTTCAATATCTCCACAGATAAACTCCATACAATTGTTACATATAGCTTCACACACAAAACAATAACTTATCATCATAAAGAGAAAAATTGGTTCAAAAAATACCATGCGATTTTCAATATTGCATTTCTTTATAGCCCACATGAATCCTACAATTGGCTAAAACATACATCATTTTTTCCCTAGCTTTATATGCTTCTATTTTCTGCATATATCAATATATGGCTTCACACTGAAAAAATGAGATCTCACGTGGATTGTTCTGGCTGCTCCATAACTCGGTCGCTATGGCGATGGTATGTTCGAAATCGTTATTCATGTCAGCGGTCATGTGAGAGTTGTTGCTACTCAAACTATCGTGTCTTTCGAGACCTGTGCAACACATTGAGCTTGAAATCTCATCAACACAAGATGAATATATCTGAGATATTATGATAAATTATTATATACACAGCAAACTGAAATGATCTATAGTTCGGTCGTATAAATAAGTGTCGTTATTTCATGTATTAGTTTAAGTGATAGTAACGTGAGAGAATCCTTTTTCTTATAAAAATCAAGAGGTTGCACGTTATCTCTTATGTTAGATTAGTTCTGGTTCTGGAAAGTAATATGAAGCACTAGCATGAGGCTGGCTTCCGATCTTCGAAAAGGTAGCAATCGCGATGTGCTCAAGTCTAGCCTCTTCAACATGACGGCATTGTCATATAGAACCATAGGGTGGTTCATAATCAAGCAAATAAGAACGCTATGTCCAGTCTGGACTCACCAGAAGTACCATAATCAAGCATGTAAGAACGATTTGTCCAGTCTGGACTCACCAGAAGTACCTTTGTAGACCGTGTCCTCATCGCCGTTCAGACTAGGACTGTCCGATGATACAGACGTCGTTTTATCTGCCGTAAACACTGGCTGTGTACCCGCCAGGGGTGGAGGTGTATCAGGCGGCGGTGGTGGCGGGATAAAAGCGCATGGGCGCGTTTTATCCACAGTGGTGGTATCGGCGTCTTCTGGTTGAGCCGTTTCGTTGTCAAAGATCTCTGTTGAATGCATCGCGTCGTAAGTACAGCAAGAATGATGTGAGAGTGTATAAGAAAACGATGTGAAAGTGAATGAAAATGATGAAAGAGTGAGTAACAATGATGCTGGGAGATGCAGAACGATGTGAAACTACTGCCGAGTGATTACCGTGTCACCAGGTGTGGTTCTACATCTGCCAGATCCCGCGAGAGCTTAAGTCACCGCTAAGGTATCGCAAGCGAGTCCGTTGTCGCTTCGAGCGATTTCCTACCCCTAAATTTATCCCACGGAGGGATGACTGGGGAGAATCCACCGCGCTGGTCATGTAGAGGACACACCATCGATTTGCTTCGATGTTGAGTATTACTTAGTAACTACTCTCATGTAGTTATGATTAAAAAAATTTACTCGTTATGTTGACAAGACTCGTGTACGTGGTTTACGATATATCTGTAATGCCAATTATTTAGTGTGAGGGCGACGCTCATGCCCAAGGAAGGTGCGTTTAAATAGTGAATTCTTGATCAATCGTGTATATCACTTATGAGTGATTCAATTGTGTAGTTGGAAAGAAATGCACAGAAAAATTCTATACCTCTGAACGGACATCAGAGGTATAGGATTTTTCTGTGCATTTCTTTCCAACTATTCCGAGAACTACATTGGCTATCCCCTTTAACATCACGTCAATTGTGTAGGTTACTAATGACTCAATTGTGTTATGTCACTAATGCCTAGCCAGTGGCCAGAATACTGCCTGTAGCATATTAGGACATGAGCGCCTCATACCGCGTCTACCCATAGACTCTGGGCAGTCCTTGAAGTGTGGTCATGCAAGAGTTGCTTCCCCTGATGTAGCTGATTTCGCTATCCAGTTATATCAATCCAGTCAACTCAGTGGACATAATCCTCACAAGTTTATATACTTGCTACTGTGTAGCAGAATAAACAAAACAATTCTTTATTACATATCTTATATTTTGTAGGATACTTTGTTACAACTCAGGAAATACTGAGGACAATTGTATACATGTATATGTTGTGTACTTTAGAAAGGCTTGAATGCACAACCTGAAAACAATCAGGCTTTTTCTGGGCCTATTTTGCCGATGTTATTTCTGAAACACTAGCCTAATCACCCACGCTCTGCCGTCAGCCACAGCATTGTTGGCGAGACTATGATGATTAATGTTAGTTCACTGATTTATTCGTGGAGACAAAATATGCATTTTGATATTAGTTAATGGGAAATTAAGTCATTAATTTTTTTATGATGTTAATGGAGGTAGCCAATGTGGTTCTATGAATAGTTGGAAAAAAATGAACAGAAAAACCTATCCCATTAGAGGTATAGGTTTTTCTGTGAATTTCTTTCGGTTATTATTCATTTAACATCATGATTTACTTAGATGCCTTGGACTATTTCTAGTCATACTGCGTTTTGGTTAAAGGTGAAATTGAGGACACAGGTTATATAATGAATTTTCATTTCACAGTTGATGACCATGAATAGAGAACAAAAAAACTTGTGATAATTTAAGAATGCACTATATTATATTTGATAATGCTAGGAAGGAGACAAGTAAAATTAATGTTAGATAAGGGGAGACAAATTCAAGTAATGTTAGACAAGGGGAGACAATTTCAATTAATATTAGATAAGGGGAGATATTTAAATTAATGTTAGGTAGGGGGCGGCAGTATGTAATGGTAGATGATGGTTTCATAAAGGGAGACAACAATGTGACAAGAATTATTTTAAAATATACTTTGTAGCAACTATGAACTTTTGTAGTTTTTAGGATCTCCCAATCTCATGTAATTACAGAAAATAAATGGTTATGGGATCTATCATCAATAACCTTTTGAGGTGTTTGAAAACAAACCCAGGATATGCCTGACCTAACTTCATTACGACTACGTTACGTTAACACTGAATCTATAGTGAATCATCGCCAAATAAAAATATCCTTGTATATTTCGGAAATGATTCAGATTTCACACTGTATATCTCAGAGTATTCTAAAGTTGTTAAATACCCGAATACAAAATCTATAGGATTGCCATTTATTTTAATTGGTAGACCACTGGACTATTCATCTGGACTTGAGTTCAAGCACCAAAAAACAACATATTTTCCCTGCTCTTCAATCAAGAACCACTATAATTACCTCCCCTTGTGTTATCCCTGTTCAAGAACCACTATAATTACCCCCCTTAATCTCCCCATGTGTTTTTGTAAACATGTAAATATAAACTTACTGGTGATATCGGTCGTCTGCGTGCGGTACTTTCCCTTTCGATGTTGTTCAATGGCATCACTTTTTTCCTGAATAAACGCCTCCATCTCATCGTTGTCAGCTGCTACCTCCAGGTCTTGATCCTTGCGTCGATATTGACTCCGCAATGATGGAATGTTCAGCCCAGCCTCATCCGCTATTGTAGGTTCCCATTTGACTGCGTTTTCGTCCAATAGTTCCGAGCGAGGCGTGGATGCAGTAACTCCGTCTAAATCCTCTTCGGCACGCGTTTTTCCAGGTACAGAAGGTTCATTATTACTACAAATATCTACTTTGATCACGGACGGTTCCGTATTTTCATCGGAGCAATTAATACTGGCTGGTGTGGCCTCGACTAACGTATTTTCTATACTCTCATTCACAGTATTTTCGCCGTCAAATCCATTAACGTGGAATTCCTCAGTAGCCGCGACGTCGATTTTAGCGCACATTTCGGAGTTTTCCGTTGAACTTGACTCGAGGCTATTAGTTTTCAAAGCAACCGGTATATTCCGTAAAACCTCTGGCGAACCGGCGTCGCTCATAGTAGCTTCGTGGTACCCGCTAGAATCTGAACTGTTTCTAGAATGAGGCTTATAATGCCTATTCGCCTGTGATTGGTCATCCACCACGCCCAAACCTATATCTTTTGTCGCGCACTCGGACTGGATTTCACTCAACAAACTCCCATTCAAGGTCGTTTCAAAGCTATCATTCTCTCCGATAACTTCCTGTTGTACAGCCTTCTCGACCTCTTTCCCGCTGTCTTCAGTCAACCTTTCAGAAAGAGAAGCTTCAACCGTTTGGCCATCTTTAAGTGATGCGTCCGCCTCATCTTCAGAAACTGGCTCTTCAGATATGACCTCCGGTCTCGGACTGGCAACTGGTTCCGGAGTCACAACAGCGGTTGGCGGTTTGGGAGCTGTGCGTTTTTTTCGTTCGTTCGCTTTCTTAAATAAACCGGACGACGGTCTGTTGGAAGACAACTCCATCGAATTCGACTTTCGCACATTAATTTTCGATTTATTTCTATATTTTTCATTCATAACGACCACATCATCAGTGGAGACATCTGCGCGGGTTGTTGGATCGTCATCGGGGACGATCGCTTCGCTACGTGCGCTGGCGGACTGCGGCATTTCCGCATACATCGTCATAGGACGCGGCCTGACAGTCTTATCGACGCTGTCCGCTCGTAATTGAACATTCTTTGAATCGAATGAGGAACGGGAACTGAACGCGGGTTCGTTCACCGAGGTATCGCCACTGCTGCTTTCATTCTGCGTGACATTTCGGTTACAGATGCGCATTTACAGTCGCGAAAAGTAACCGACGCCGTATTATTATTTTTACCGAGATAAAAGAAGGGGTTACACCTTTTGTGATGAGTGTCATTCATAACTAATGTTATGAAACTAATGTTATTTATTTATTTATCGAATAAATAACATTAGTCCTAAAAGGTGCTACTGCCATTTGTTATCACATATACAACCCTTACAACTCTTATTGCTTAATGATGAAAATAATTTCAAACTAGTCAATTGAACATTTACGTTGTTCGTGTTAATAATAATTAATCAGGAAACGTCTTTCTTAAAATATAAGAAGAATGTCCACAATTTGTTCAACGTTGAATAGCAAGAAAGCACATTATTGTTAAGATGGACAAGTTACAAGTTGCAATTTGGATAAAATTTTTTATCCTTTTGTCCTTTCGGTCTGTGACTGACACTTGATCTTGTATTAATCTAGGCATCTATGTATGTATGTATGTAACGATAGGCCGATTCTCCACAAGGGGGAATCGTTGTCTGAGCCAGATTTGGCCCTTTACAAGACTGGCCTAGGGTGTGTCAATTTTTGGACGTTATTTGCAAGGGTTAAGTTGCATGAGCTGTTAATTGTATTGATGGGGAGTTTCTTAATCTAGGCATGTATGTAGTAGATACAATTACTAAATAATATACTAGTTATATATGACTTAATAATATTACTAAATAACCCAATAATAGTATATCACAATAATTCCGATCTACAAAATGAATTGAATAAATCTTGCATTACAAAAACAATATGACATCGGCACCTGCGATAAAATACACGGACATTTGAAATTGAACCTCATACGTCGCACATTCTTAACACGGACATTGATCATTCTCAAAGTCAGAACCTGTGTGAAAACGCTGATGAATAAAATGACAATAATCGAAGTTAATGCAAAAGTACATGCGTGTTGAGGGGGCATTTGGGAAATGGCATAAAATTTATTGAACACATATAGAGGCGTACAGAGTACGATGACATTGGTTAGAAATTTTAAATTTGCAAAATGCATGACGTATGATATATAAACCATTCATAGACCAATATTTTATGCATGTTGCATATTATCTATTATTATACGTATTAATTACCTGTACAATTATTTTTTATATTCACTTTTCTTCTTCACATATGTACCTGTCTTCTCCGATCTTCCCTAACTCCTCCAAAATCTGTTCCAATAACACCCTTCTCCCTTTCACGTTCCATTTTTATAGTTACCTCCCTTTTCACCGATCAAGTCCCATAATCAATATTTTTATATTACCAACAGCACGGTATAGTCTCCCCTAATTAACACTAACAATAGGGTTACTTATAATTTGTTGAATTATTCAATAAATGGGGAACTCACAAGTTTCAGTTTGCGGTCGCGCTTCGAGAAGAACGAGAAGATGCGACTCTTTTTCTTGCGTTGCTCGGCTGGCATGTAATCGGGTGATGAGGGAGGATTTGACGGAACTTGCAGGTCCGACTCCTGCCCCCGCAGGTCAGGCAGTGACCGGTGGTATTCAGCCGCTGTTAAAGGTACATGGGATAAGTGTTAATAAAGCTAGCCTATTTGGTCACCACGACAAATGATTAACCTCGGTTATACAAGGTGGGGATACATGTACCGGGCCTGGGCAGACAGCTGACCCTCTATAAAGGCCACTGGCATTAAATGCCTTCAAAAAACCTTATTGCCAGAAAGCCTTTATTAACAAGGTCTATGTGACAATTTTGCAGAACTTGGGGCTTATGTAGCAAATGGGTTGAAATTTGACAGCGTCTATCTGCATTACTACTGTATGCAAATATTAATTATATATGCAGTTATTTTCAGATCTACAAAGTGCTATTTCCGCATTTGCATGCATAATTTAGTATCACATGGGTGTGTTTCACGACACTGGTCAATGTGCAGGTAGACCTCGTAAAGTCAACGATAAGTCGCACACCTCCACTAATTCTCAGAATTAATGATTATCTACACCGATACGACGGGACAGGGGGAGGTAAGCACCAAAGAAACCATCCAGAGAGCATCGGAAGCACAACCACTAATGAGGGAAGAAGTCCTTATAATAACCACACTGCACTAGCTACCCAGACCTACAATATAACTGGTTAATGCTGTATGAAATGGGAATGGATTCACATCACAGGTGAAGATGCTGCAACAGAGTAAAGTACAACAGGAATTCTGCCAAACTAATGATCAATATTGAGTTGAAATAAATATATTAATACGTTATTATGACTGATCCGTCACATTGAAAATTTGTCAGAGATACTGAAGCAAATATTACAGTATTACACGTATATTTCAATCGCCGAAAAGTGCGATTTTTATCATTTGTCTTCAATAATATCCGGTAACAAGGCAATTATTTAAAAGACCTATATTGGGTGGAAGAAAATTTTAGCCACTGATGAAAAAAAATTATGTACCGCACTGACAGGCTTTTGAAATTTGGTTTCAATCTTCCAATAGTGGGATATAAACCAAGGTGGATTACAGTTTTAATGTAGTAGTTACTGGACCTGACGTAAGTATGCGGCCTATTTAATCAAACAGTGAAACAGACTTCTCAAAGAAACTGGTCATACTTGTTAGCCTGCAGAATGCAGTTTCCCAAACCCTTATATCTATATATATATATGGTGTGAAAAAAACTAATGACAAAGTTGACAAATGCTTTTATCCAGTAGCTTTGAATGTCAAGGTATGCACAAAAAAAAACACGAAGATTGAATGACTTTAGACAACATAAAAGTGACACAGGCGTACTGTACACAAAAGAGGGATCCATCCATTGGGCAGGTGTGACACTTACATAATGCAAAAATATACAACATTCGATACTTTATGGATCATTTTACATAGATGTAGCTTGCTAATGTGTTGTCTGTTTGTAACATGGTCTTAACGATAATGCTGCATGTGAGTTGGCGCCTATTCTTTATATGTATGAATTTTATCGATGACATTTTGGATATGCGTTGCGAGACCCTATAAAATTTTCAACACATGTTATGTGTATATCTTATGGCATCATACGTCTAAATAAATAAATTGTCATCATTAAGTTCACGAATAATTGTGTTATTAATACTATGAAGTTCAAGGACCTATATTTATCTATATTTTGAACCATACACTATGGATGATACTTAAGAAAATAAAAGTATCAAAGTACAGTCAAACCTCTATTAAGCGGCCACTGACGGGAATCACGAAAAAGTGGCCGTTAAGACAAGTGGCCGTTTAATCCAGGTTCTACATTTTGACTAGTGTACATGTCGGGAAGAATTTGAAGTGACCGTAACGACAGGTGCCCGCTTAATAGAGGTGGCCGTTCGGGCAGGTTTGACTGTATCAGTATGATCGATAGTGTCATCACTAAGTCGCGTGATTCGTAGATAACACATCGTATGAAGTTTTGCAGCTTGGCTCATCTGGGTGAAAAACAAATAATAATGATAATGATAATAAGATTAAGTGTGAATGTTGGCGCCAGTGGTGAAGTGGTTAAAAGCGCTGCCTTTCAGGCGAGAGGTTGAGAGTTCGAACCGGCACAAAACCAGGGATTTTTTCGCGCACCTTTCAAAATAGAACACGAGCAAGATTTTCCTGCTTGAATTCGGAGAAAGATTTGTCGTGAAATGGTTTATTATAAAAAAATATATACATATATATATAAGGG
>WURV02170981.1:19474-31535 GCA_011762755.2 Epimenia babai | reverse complement strand
TTTCCCATCATTATTGCCTCGTGAGCTTCCGGCCATTTCTGTTTCGTATCTGACGCGTCGCATTTCACGATGTAGACGGATAACGATATTTCGAGCCACGTTTTCAGTTTGTATAGTAAACGAAAGTCGAAAAAAAAGAACTTTACGCGAATTTTTATGCGAAAAATAATTCACACTACCGTATTGGATATAAATAAAGCGCCCTCTGTGAGATATCACGTGTTTCAGACATGCTCAATCAAATTTTAAAGCTTATGGTAGACGTGATTTAGTCGAAATTTTAATTTTCATTTATCTTCTTAGTTTTTTTGTAGTGGCTAACTTTAAGATTATCTTATCTCACGTACTTATCTGATGGTCATTACTCGGTGTCACTAATTCGCCTTGGGCGTTACAAACCTAAAAATTGATTATAAAATATAAATATGTCAAAATTAATGTCATTTTTCGATGATTGTAAAATTTATATTAAAGTTGGAAAATACGTACAGAAATGAGTGGGGTAATTTTTAACGTTCAATTTAACTAAAAATTGCTCCACAATTCAAACCGCGTGAACACTGTACACGGTCAATAAACGACTAAATAATAATTTCACTTTAATCATGTCCCGCGTAGAATTGCATGCAGTAGTTCAAAGAAGCAAACGTTATCATCGTTAGGTACAAAATGCGCAGTTTATTTATTACAGGTATGTATGCATCTATAAATGGGCTGACCATAAACACCACCTGACCCTATTATAGGCTCTTTATTAACTATCCCAAATGTTAATGGCTCGTGGATCCTTAATTCGTAACACGTTAATACGTATGTTATTGGTACAAAGTACACGGGCTATTACGGAGTGTACATTACATGTTAGGTGTTGTCATGTGAATGGATAGGCCTCAGAGATGCACGGGTTTCGTTAAGTGTTTTATTAGGACTCCAGGTGGAATTTGTCGTTTGTCAATCAACACAGAATCACCACAGGCGAGTGTAAAAGAGGCTGCGACTGACGCTTTAGTCAGCAGGCGACAAGGCCAATATGGTAGAAAGTGGACATTTGGGGCACGTGGCTGAGATAGTCACATTAGTGAGTGTTAAGGTTTTTAGACTGCAGTGGCCCGGTAATATAAGGACCCGATTCAAAAATTAATAACTTTATAATAAAATCTCCCTCTCCCGTTTGGATCTTTGAAATGTCTCGACGGATGCTGCAAAAACGAACAGCCTCAAACGCTCATATTTCTGTTACATCTCGCAACCGCGCCACATTTAGCCATCGACGAGATTCGGTCGTCAAGGATGTCTGACCTCCGCGCCCGAGTGCGTTATAATGGCGATTTGGAGTGGATCGTCTTCAAAGCTGAGGAGCTGTTTATTGTTAACGAAGATAGGCCGTCCAGTCGAGTTGGTTGTTACCGCGCCGGGCGCGAGTAGATCAAGTAGGGTCAATTCATCGAGCGACGGGGGCAGACGATCTCGCGCGGTTCTCACGGAAATCGCTCTTATTCTGCTGCAGAGCAATGTAAAATTTTGTCTTATATATGAACGCCGTAGAGTTAAGAGTTCGTTTTACCTGATACACTCCTCGGGGCAATGGATCCTGTTAGCATCTATAGCATTGTGCCTCACAGATGGGTTTCACTACCATACGAATCTGTATAGACACGAACAACATCCGCCAGCGGTAACACCTGTACGGCTGACCGTGAAAAATAGATCAAACTTTACTGTCCGTGGCAGAGAGTTTAAATCGCAGCGATACATGGAAACATCAGAGGACCGTGTTAAACTATCAAGGAAAAGGCAACGCCTTCTTATTTAACTCGGGATAAGATTCACTCTAGTGTCTTGGTTAGGCGGCGAAGTGTAGCGGCCCTCTGGACGTAAGCTCATGTGAGTCCTACGCTTATTCAGACAAACTAAAACACGAAAACGAATGACATTACCCGTAGGTTTAAAAGACAACGTCGCTATATCATCGGGGACCTTCTGTGTAGCCTGAAATTGACGCGTTTGCCGTCACTACACATCATCGTTTTCATGACAATCCTCGATATGTATTAGAGAGCACTGTGTATGGTAGAAGCGTTTTTAATCAGCGAGCGAAAGAAATCTATCGACAGCTCTAATTGCGTCTCGAAATCTGTTTATATTGCGCGGTGGATTATTGGTTATTTTACAAACAGCGTGGAAGATGAGTTAATCTAAGAGGGATGCTGCGGGCAGTTAGCGCAGTGGTTATATGGGTGGACTTCACTCCAGACGACCGTGGATCGATTCCCGCTGTAACCGGTATACCACCTGTGGCGGTTTTTTCGGGAAAGGAGAGCATTAGAGGCCGTATGGTCATGGGGTCTGGGTAGCCCTTGTAGCGTGTTTATGTGTCTGTGCTTAACATGCTACCTGAATGGTTGCTATTGCGTTTACCTAGACCCCCTCTCGTCATTCCTTTCCCGCACCCCTTCTAACTAAGGCGAATCCATTTCTCCTTTTACCCTCATAGACGAGCATTGTATAGAACCTGAGAATGGCCTACACAACGATTACCATGGTAATCATCCTATTTTTAACTAACATGCCAAAGCGTGTGATTACCATTATGCTATAGTAAAATATCAGGATCGATGAACATATTTGTGATTTGATCGTAATATATAGCTAAATCGTTTAACTAGTCTTATCGATTTCGACATCCGCGCTTAACTGTGGCTCAACCGCCGACGTGATATTTTCGCCAACCTTAACGATCGCTAGTACATCGTGACCTTCGTCCTGCTGAGAGTGGAGTTTTGCAACTATTATACGGCGATAATCACGACGATTGAAGAAGGGCTGATGTTCATTTCTGAACGACACGCCATTATGGTGTTATTTTGTCTTTCTCTTTTCACTTGGTAGGGCACCAGATCGGTTCGGGGCCGGCTACTCACGCGTTTAGTTTTTAATTCGCAATGAATCACCATAGCCGCCGTGTGTGAAAGTGAAAGTGAAAGTTTATCGTGCATATCGCTCTTTCAAAGCCGTTTACTAAATGACATTACGCAATAATGGGAGGCAGCCTTATAAAAAGCGCCGACACGCCCGTCTGATCCTTATTTCCAGTGCATCCTTGTTAAACCAGCCAGTGATTGATTAGACCATTATATCACCCACATAAATACAAATCGCCCCCATATTCATGTATGTACATTACGCTCACTTAATACGGCCGACAGCGCGGGAAAAAATGCCTGGTCGTGCAAATATTCAAAATCCCATACTATCGTATGAGGTTATGACCACTGCACCGCTATCTTCATTGGCCAGAGCAATCGTGATTCGAACTCTCTCCGCCAACCTTTAGTTCCTATGCCAGCATTTGACCAACTATTCCCCTGCAATTTATGTTAACTTTAAAAATGTCAATATTCCCAGTATAGTACTTAAAAATACCCTGAATATGACTCGTGCGCGTAATCTCGCAGTATTTCGAATCTCGGGATGTACGGCCTGAGCAAGTTCACAGCCATTATCAACCCGCCACAAACGGCCATATTAACCATCGGATCGCGACACGTCACGCTAGATGCGAACTCCCGACCCCGCTGCACTCTCCACGCGAATCTATCGCACGACGCTCGCGTCATCGACGAAACTTCAGCAGCTACATTTCTGGAGACCTTCAGGGAATTCCTGCAAACGCCATCTCTCTTCATCTCCGGATTAAAATTTTATTAAATTACTCGTTATACACTTATGCGTTTTGACGCCATTCGCCAATATTTAGTTCCGTTCTAACCAGGAAAGGGACGTCCATCCGAAGCTTTTGCTCTGGATACCTTGCTCGAGTGATTATGCACAACGTCGTTGGTATTTCAGAAGCGGACGACACCGTCGTTCATTGCGCTTTTCCCTCCCTTATCTCTTCAATTTCATTGTATAGTTATCGCTATAGCAGATGGAGCGGTGGTCGCTTCGTGAATAGGCAGTCGGTCGCATTCGGAACCAGCAGCGCGTGAATGGACAAAGGTCAACTGTCTGGCCAGCCTCCGTGGTTCACACCGCGGTATTTTCATCACCATTAATGCAGCTACCTATATTGACCTACATCGTAATTGATAACTACAGTCTGGACTAGTTGTGTAAGTAGCAAACGATGGCTCAGACAACGGGTTCGTTCTCCCGACCTTTTTTACCCAAGTGCCATTACGCCAAACTTACCTACGGTTCGTCATTGTTCAAACGTGACACATCGAATAGGCCAATGTCAGTTACAATGTGCAACTGTAGAATATGAGACTGCGAGACGGGTTTATTTGCAATTACGAACCAATTTACTATGTTCAACGGCCGGTTAATTTTATTTATGTTGGAGTGAGATAGCTCATTTTGCAGAGCGCAGGTATGCGAAGCAGCAAGTTAACCCGCGCGATACCAATTGCGTTTTATCCGTTATATTTTTAGGCAAGGTACTTTGTCCGAGTTGCTCTGGTCGACTTGGCCATAAATAAGTACCAGTGTAACTTATTTGTTGTGACACGAATGGATATCCACTGAGAAAATCAATTTGTAGGGGTTTGCTAGCGCCTGTTATAGCGCTGTTTTCCCCCAAATAGCATGTAAACCGTCATTTGACAGGCCGCGCATGCCGGCTATTAGTGCAGTCTATGAATGTCGCCCTACTTTTTACCTTCGGCGTTACGAGTTTGTTTCATCTAAGTGTTTTCAACATTTTATAGGCATTGAATTTTCCTTAGATGTACATAGTAAGTGATGCTTTTAATTTTCGCAAATAAAAGCTGGCTTCGACCCGAATGAATTGCGTTTGTTTCTTTCTCATGCATATTTTTCTGGTCTGGTCCGGTGCTGCAGTGGTTAGAAGCTCGGCCTCTCACGCGAGAACCTGCGAGTTTGAAACGTAATTTGTCAAAAGATGCGCCCTGCGAGTTTACGTTTGGAACTTGCAAGATTTTCGGACATTGAATATCGAGGGAGATTTTATTAAAGCGAGTTATTGCAAATCTCGTAAAGGTAAAAGGCAATAAATATAAGTACGACTTACATTGACAACCACTTAGTACCAGTGAAAGGTGTAGGTAGTCGAGTTCTGGGTCACTGGGCCCTTATTCAAAAGTTCGCCGGTTCGAAACCGCCCACCAATAAACTTCACATGTCATTTAATAATAATAGTAATGGAGCTTTATTTGGAGTGCCGAATTATCCCTTGGTCAATAATGACAAGATGATGACGACACTTTACAATGTTACTAGCTAAAACATAACTAATGAAGTTATGTGCAATTTCGGGAGTACTAGTGATGGTTTTACAATTGTATAAGCTTGTACAATATACACATACTTACGGTGATAAATACTTTGAGTTATGAAGAATTACATGTAAATATGTAACACTATGTGAACTAAGGAAAACTAATGAACTATGCTGTAAGTCTATGTGTAAGCAGGGGTGAAGAGGAGAGTTTTGATTGCTGAAGTAATTAAAGCAAGCCCCGATTGCTGGAGTAACCCGTTTTTAAAATGCGCGTGTCGAAGGTATTGTATCTGCGTTGAATAGCTGCCACATTGTCATCCGCTTTTGAAAACCTCTATTGTCCCACACTTGCAGTTCATAAACTTTGTATCTTACCATACTAAACCTTCCTTTTTCGTTACATATTGTCTGTCATAAACGTCGAAGAGAAAGGAATGTCGATCGGAATCTCAAAAGTGAATATATACGAATAAAATTACGCTGGAAATGCGTAAAAATATCGGATTTGAAGTCACATCTATAAAATATAGGGTGGCGGGAAAATATATAAAGATCAGGTGACCTCAAAAAATTAATAAAAATGTCCATCGATATTTATTTATTGGTTTTTTGGCACATCCACAAAATATGACGCACACGCGTCATTACGTGACTATCTAAGCACGGCGTCACCGGCGTCTACATAGTTCGAATAATTTTTTTTATCGGGAGTTTATTTACATGATTATAAGGCATTGACGTGTCATTCCACATTAGGTATATTTTTACCTTATAATTACTTGCTGTAAGCGCCGTGGATTTACAGTTCTCTACAGCCGTCTTTGTTCATGTTCAATTGCTATCATTAAAAGTCCTGTGGGTAATTATATTAGACGCATTTTTCCCTACATCTTGTACCAATAAATTTTTTTCAGTCCGTGTGTGTATATCAATAAGGTTCCTATCGAACAGCCAACTGACACGATAGTTACGTTTAATTAGCTATATCATCGTATCAACGTCTGCCCCCAACGCGTCTGCGGTGGTATTGCCCGGTAGTTATTAACGATGCCGTTGACGGTAATAGAAGCTACGTATAACTTGAAATGCACCGCAATATTGTATTTCAGTTGTTTGTCGAACAGATCATCGCTCAAACTTTTTTCTCACCCTGCCAATGTCCTTTCGGGTGCGATATGTGTTTCTGCGTCCCTCGGCCAGACACTGCGAATTCGCCTGCCGGCGATGCCATGCATCTCGAGGCGTGCCCGTTGTTATTCCCAGCGTTTCCCGGTATTCATTTCCCCTACTCACCCAAGGGTGACTAAACTGAGTTGACCTCATGACTAGCGGTCCGTGAAGCGTCACCCAGACTCCTCCTGACTGGGATCGTGTTGTTCAAATACACCACGGATGTCAACGCAATAAGTCATAAACCTAGCCACCACTTACGTTATGGGATACGCTAAATATAGCGATACGACTCAACCGCGCTCCGTTTACAAATTACAAACATTTCCTATCGATTTATCGGTATAGCATTACAGGTTATGTAAAGAAAAACTGCATTACCGACTCCCTGTCCTTAAACCGTATGCAGTCTAAAACATTAGTGGAGAGAAACGAATCGCGCGATCGACCGTAATACGCTATTATTGTTATTATGTCCAACAATAAAATGTGATTTAATAAGATCGAATATCCATTAAGTATGCAAGGATCGCCTGAACAAACCAGAACGCTAATGGAACGATTGCGGGGGCAAATGCTTAAGGCAACTTCAAGTAATATGGCGGAATGCCTTGAGTAGGCCAAGTTCCGCAATTGCGCTAGTGTTTAAGGTGGCACCGTCTTTCGAAGCGCTCGTCACGTCGTTAACGTTATTATTGTTTGATGTGTGATGTTTTAATGAGAATGCTAACCGTTATTGCCTTCGCTTAGCCGTTCACCTTCTCATCGGAAGAGATCCCCTTTTTGTTGCACTGGTTACCAAAACCCAGACCATGACCAAGCAGAAGTTGACGGAAATCCTATTGTCGATAATGTAGTTTTTATCTAATTGGTATAGGTTCTTTATCAGTTACAAAGTCGAATTTTAACAACCATCAATAAATGTAAACTTACCTATACGGTTTATGAATTAAATCAATAGCATTTGACCCTGCATTTGGCAGGTAGCCTTGTGTATAGATAGAACTCATTGCAGACGATCTTCAATCGATTCCCTGTCTAATCAGTTTATAACCCTGTGGCGTTTTATTGCAACGGGCGTTTTAAATCCAGAAATCGGGAACGAAGGAAAGTTCCTTCTTAATTCGATAAAACCATCCGCTACTTCCTTCTAATGTAATGCAGAATCTACCCCGCCATCGATTTCGTCATGGAGCGTACATACTGCGGAATAATAAAAAACCGTCTCGCGGAATCTTTTTAATTTACAATATAATAAATGACCGTTTTCATCCAATGGTGTATTACGAACATTAACGATTCAGGATTATCTCTTCAATAATGCCATGGATTCCGTTCGTTTTCTCCCTAGTCTATTAGTGTAGGTTCACCGACATCGACGGTCAATTAGTAACGCAGCTGTTTAGGGTTTCCGCGTCGATCTATCGACCGTAATTCTTATCCGCGCTAAGAGATCGTGACATCGTCGGTATCGGGTGTCCACTCGTTCTCGTCCTACAAGCCCTTGTCGCGCGCCAACTGTCAATCGAGGTGACGCGACCGTCGCGCGTTGAATTCGTTTCTTATCTCACGAACCAGAAGAACGACAGCTAAAGTTCATTAATTGATCCGCATATGAACCAGTTACCCTTCGTTAGAAATTCGCAATACTGCTTCGATATTCAATGTCTTTTATGGTTTGGAAGCTCTTTTAGATTTCACTATACTGTACGTCGTGTAGAAGGATTCTTTCAGTGTCAGGCTGGACCTTTACGGGCTGTTAATAAGTTTCAGAGACATCCAGCTTAGCGTACTTGTGCTACGTGATTCCCTGCATCTTACCATGCGTTGACATCGTTTCCAACGTCAATGTGTTCACTGAAGTGTTTTGCAGCGTCCTATGTTAGTTGTATTGTCCCATGCAGCATCTGGTAGACCTTTTACCAGTAAGTTCACCTTAAAACCGCTAACATCGTGTCTTTGGTGCTCTCCTCAAATCACGATTATCGCTACATTGCGGTAAGCACGTCTATGTTTCCCACTGGCTACCTTACTACATTACCCAATTTATCTAAGTATCCATCAGTAATAAAGCTTGGTCATTTTCTTTATGCCTTCATTGCTGATCGATATTATCGACTTGGCAACGGCATCCAGTGTTCCCCAGTCTTTAAGCATTGTTTCGATGTATCAATACGTTCTGATCTCGCCTACGTCTGAGTTCCGGTATAGCATTCACGCTTGTTCCAACGCTCCACATAAAGACCAACGCCGAATCAATTTGTAAGGTGTTAACAAAAGGCAACATTGCCACGGCCGCGTTGGCCGTTATTGTTTGTCTGGAATTGTGATATCGCCGGAAGTCAGAAACGTATCTTATGATTCGATCAAATGCTAATACCGAGAGAATGGTCGGTCGTCACGACATTAAATGCGCACAACACTATCAGCCGAGGAGTTTTGGCACTCGAAGACCTACAGTCGCAATAGAGTAAAAACATCCACCATCGACTGGCGACAAAATTATGATGCAGACGAGGATATTCAGCGTTTTGTTCGGTGTTGTACGCGGACACATTTGATATGACGTCTGCACTTAACAAGCGCTCTGACTCTACATCTCTGTGGTAATTAAACAGAAAAAGTAAATCGTCGGTTCTGACTGGCTTGTTACCATGGAGTCTAAAACATTCCCGACATGGTTCGCCGAGTGCATGGTGCCTCGATTTAAAGTGTCACGCGATCGAGTGTTAGGTAAAGTAACGTACAACATTTATAGACCACAAGTATCAGCCAACAAAGGCTGCTCTCGGATGCGGTTTACATTGAAATGGTTTTTGACAGCTATTCGGCGCATATATAGAACCTTCGACACTCACATATCACCCTGCCAAGGAAAATATCGAGCATCTACCCGTTTTGGAGACTCTACTCCAGCAATCGGGGATAAAGGACTTGCTGAGGATCGCCGCAGAAAAATTCGACTTGTGGGATGTTTCGAACCCGGGACCTCTCGGTTACGAGTCTGGTGTTACTACCACTCGACTAACTACGTCTTCCCCCGTTTTCTTCCGTCGCCACGTCTAAGAAGCTCATCCTCGTTCATTCGATGAAACCACGGGATTCTCATCATTGTACCCCATTCAGATTCATTATTCTACCCCAGTTGTGACGTATGACAGCATTCTATGATTTAGTTCGTTTATATGGTCATTTTTTCTGGCAGAAAGTCCCTAAAACTGTTGTGGCCATGGAGAGGGGTCTGAGTAGCCCTTGTAATGTCATTCTGTTAGCGCTTTTTCCATGCCACATTGCTGGACTTCAGATGTTCTATGGATAGTCTCTATGTCGCCTACCTCCCGTCTATGTCCCCATTCCATTGTAAATAACCATTAACTGTCATAGACTTTGCGGAGTGTGCGACATATGTAGCTCGCATGTATGTAGACTTCAGAACCAATGGCGTGAATAGAAGAGTCAAGGGTCTGCCAAGACGTGGTGGGTTTTTTTGCAGCAGGTGTTTTGTCATACCCTATATAAGTGAAGCTGATTATTTTCGTGTGTTAACTACATTTGTAGGCTAGCTTTGTAAAGGGCCAAGAAGGGCCAAGGCCTCGATTACCTTGGTAATCACCCTATAACTACATGCATACAAATGGGTACACACGTAGACAAGTATTGAAAGGAAGTGACGAGGAGGAGCGGACGCCATTTGTGATGCACTAAAGTGGTTTACTACTAAAGTGCGACGCGACCAATATTATTTAATTTTGAGGTAACACGATATCACCACCACTTTTTTATTAATGTTGTTACGGGGTTTGTTCGATGAATAAATACCGTACCTGGCCCTTCATTATTGTTACGCCAATTGTTAGAGCTGGAAAACAACAAACTATTTTAACATCAATTCTCTGTTAGGCTGAAACCAGTCTACATATTGAGGAAGAGAAAACCTGTTGTGTTTTAGCTATAACGGAAAACTATCATACCCCACTAAAAGCGTTGAAGCGTTGTGGGTACATTGTGGTAGAGCTTAATACCGTGATAATTGAAAAATCGTATTGTTCATGGTATGTTGGGGAACACAGGTAGCTGATTTAGGGTGACAATTCTACTGATAGACCGTAGTCGTGGGTATGCTATATCCGATTATGGGCAGATTGAAGTTCTCCGTTTTATTATTGACGACTTGTTGTATAGAGAGGCCACGTCCGTTCATACATAGCGATCACGGGCCTGCTGTTGCTCTGAAACCAGCGTGTTTATCCCTCTTCAATAGCGCGATATTTCAAGTAAGCGCCATTGCACACCGCCTATAAAATAATCGCAATAACGGAATGCTCTTGACATTAATATATATAATATTACGCAGTTGACAAAGTCGCGCACAAATATGCACGTACCGTGACGCCCAGACCCGTTGAACAGTTGCCAAGTCGTTAAGCACCGGGCGTGAATGTGCACTGATAACGACGCCGTCCCGTCGACGAATTACGATCCATTCGAAGAGTTATTCTGCCTGTCTTTTTGGGGTTTGTCGCTTTACCTCGATGACGTCCGATTTTACCAATCACAAACCACATTTCCATTCACAGCTTTTGGACGATCTCGCTCCAGCAAGTAGGCCCTATACAACCCGTGATGTAAAAGTAGCATCCTACAACCATCGTCGACATTTAGAAATCCTATTTTTCTTTCGAAATGCGATGAGATTAAACATTAGCTGCCATTATAACCCTCTCACCAAACTGAGGAACGTATTTTTATGTCGGAAAAATGTATAAGTCGGGCGGGGGAAATGTTTCCCTTTGAAATGTGATATCCTGTGTCGTGAATAAGCCTGGTGAATATATCAGCCCGTAAAAACGAATAAATAATACCGACTCCAACACGGTATAGTCAACATGGGTCACTTCTCTATGGTAAAAAGTGGATGGCTATAATTGATCTGTACCATTTAAAATGGTAATACAGTTCTAGCTATAAACATCTACACACATGGCCTACCTTACATTGTAAAAGATTGTCGGCAGCCAACCGAAATGGCAATATCGATGAGGCTTTAAACACTCAAGATAATGTAGATTATCGAAAGCTTTCAACAACTTGGTGACACATTTTCGATAGTTCCCCGAAATTCAATTGTTTATATAAGTTAACAAATCTTCTAGATGCTTGAGGCCAATTCTCCTAACGATTACCCATGCTAGCCGGCTACCGAGCAATAGTGCGCGGGTCATATTTCGTTCGTTTTCTGACGCCCGCTTTATTATTCTATAATCGGCGAGTTCATTTCCGCCCACCGTGATCTTTCCTCAGGTCTGAGTTGTCCAATCGTTTCTCTCTTTGTCTCTACTCACGTTTACTAAATAATCAGTTTTCGCCATCAATAAAATTATTAAAAAACACGCGCGTCTTCTATGAAATTAATATTCACGAGGCATAAAAACGGTAGCGGTCCAATCGTATGCGTGATTCTGATTCCAATTTGACGGATACATTGTCGCCCTTCGTTGCCGATTTCGGCGTATAGAACGTCGTGAAAAAATACAAAATAATATTTATATATTTAAATTCAAAGAATCGGCTTTTTTCAGCAATTTCCACAGGATTTCTCCAGGCATAAATAGATAGAGCTGTATGTGACTACAAGTACAACTATCATTA
>WURV02170981.1:0-19374 GCA_011762755.2 Epimenia babai | reverse complement strand
TTTTCAGCAATTTCCACAGGATTTCTCCAGGCATAAATAGATAGAGCTGTATGTGACTACAAGTACAACTATCATTACACCTCAGAATATGGTATGGTTCCTCGTAAAAGAACAACGTACTGTCTGCGCAATAAATCTGCACCCTTCATACTTTAAAAAGTATTAAAAAAGCACAAATTGAGCCAAAAAATAATTTTTTTTGTATATTTTTATTCTTCGTTATTTTTATTCATTTTATTTTACACTCATTTATCTTTATTTACCGTTATTTAGCCCTGTTTGCCTCTAGCTTCCTTTATTTAGCTTAATTCACCTTGATTCATATTCACGTCCAAACATTTCTTTAATTTATAAATTGAGTTACGAGGCTCTAATATCAACCTTTATCAACGGACAACTCCTCGATATTAATGGAAAAATGTTTAGCTACATGTTCACAGCTTTAATAGGCCTACTGATATACTAAAATTATCCAATATTAACATTTCAGTTATTCGCATCGATATAAAAGTTCTCTGTTATAAACATAATTGAAATGATCGATCGCTCGTAGTAGTACTGTCGAGAATAGGTTGGGTGGGAAAATTTTGTGCAATCGTTTTATAAAAATATCACTGATGAATCTGTTTTTATTTTTTCAGACACACTATTCATTTTATACATATCATAATTGTAATGGCGTGCTAAAGCAATTTTGCTAATGAAATAAACTACTACTCTAATATTCTGCAACAAAATAAAGCTTGACAGACAGACGAAACACAAACTCGTCCCTTTTCTTTAAGGGTATGGCGCCTATTACTATAAAATTGTATATAAATACGTTAATTTTACCACGGGAGCATTCCAGTAATAAAACAGCCCCAAAGACTGTCATTGGCTGCTCTGTGATTTTAAGTGAGCTTGCTAAGTGCCTTTCGGCCGAAGGAAACGTCAATGGGAATGCTATATACGAGGATAGCAGATAGGTTTGTGTATATTGGGAAGATTATATCACGTTTGAATTTGGAACGTCGCACCGTCACGTAGCCCACTTAACCACGCGTTCGTTCCTGGTCTATCATTTCTTGCATCCGGGTTGAGTCTGAATGGGATATGGAAACTACACGATCATATTAAATGTCTAAAATAATATATAACAGAAGCGTAAAATGTGAAATTTATATACCGCACTTAACTCTGAATTACAATTTTCAAAATGACGGTTTTACAACATGTTTCAGCAGAGACAGATGACAGAAACAGGTCGAACCCAACCCCTTCGTAATTTATCATTTCCTGTTGCAACAAATAAAATAAACTATTTCATACTTGAAGCTATTTCGTTAGTCGGCAGTAGACCTTTTACTCAAGTGGTTGTTATGTAGGCCACTGTTGGCCCTTTATGAAGCTAGCCTATGCATGTTGCGGTTTGGTTCTTTATAGGTCTATCTGATGCATGTTGTGGACAAGGCGATGTCCCTTATTTATTATAGTTGGGAAGAGACAAAAGAAAAACTACACAGTCTGGACAGAGACTTGACCATCGTCCATTAACGGTACAGATTCCTAACGTCAAGAGACAGGCTATACACCACACATTACTTAATTTGTGATAGTTCATGATTATTTACAATGAGATGGCGGGACAGAGCAGAGCGATATCTGCCATAGAGATTATTCGGAGACCATGTGAATAAAGTCGTATAAACGTCGTTGACGACGTCGTTTGCGGCTGAAATGTTCACATGATATAACATGATATAAATCTTGTTATTTTAAGCTTAAGTGATCCACGACGATGTTTCCGGCACAAGTAGCCACGCCTACGCTCTCCTCATCCCAGCGAGAGAAAGCACGAACCCACGCTATAACGAAGATTCTATTCCCTTTGAGACGTTTCCCGCTTTGCTCTATAGATCGGTAGCAGGTGAAACTTCATGATCTAACGAAATCGAACGCCGGGGACAAAATCCTTTCTGCCGCTAATGAATCCTCGTCTCGACGGTTAGAGGCGGCTGTGCCAATAAATTCTGTCGGATTTTCACGGTGTTACTTTTCGTTTATAATATGTTCATGTCTCCAAATTCTGGATACTTACATCAGAATCCATCAATTTTATGGTAATTTTCTTCGGGGCCATGCTGAAATCTTACAAGAACCAGGTGGTGTACTAAGCCCTAAATTCTCATCCCGACTAAGAAATATGCATATATCACCGCCCTTAAATCGCCACTGGCGGTGACGTGATCGACTGCGCGGATTTTCAAACCACAGATTGAGTGTTTCGATCCGCACAAAAAGAAGATTTTATAGCGCCTCCACCTCAACAAATGGGCAAGGATTTCGTGCCTAAAATGTCGAGAAAGATTTTTATCGAAATGACTTATTGTAAATTTTATGAGGGTAGAACGAGGTAATTGAATAAGTAACATTTATTACTATTAAAACCGCGACTAAAAGCGTACTTTTTCCGCGGACGTCGGAGTAGTCCGCAAGTAAGACAGAAGAACGTGCGAGCAGCGGATTTGTTCGTTGTATACAACTGTGGTCTCTGTTCTAGTGTATAAAGCTAAAGATTCCACCTACATATTCAGCCCTATAATATCCAATACCTCAAGAACAATCCGAGAGGCCAGACCCTCATCAAGAAAGTTATAAAGCACGAAATTAACGACTCATCACCAACTGGGCAAGCTTCGTATTGGTTAGATCCTTTGAATTGGAACCCGACGACCATTGGCTCGATGCCCGCTCGAGCCAGTATACTACCTCTGGTCTTTTAAGGCAAAAAACTCCCTAAATCCCGTCTTCTCGTAGGAGTCTGGGTAACTGGTGCGGTGTGGTTGTGTAAGGAACATTTCACCCTGACGTCGTTGCGTTTCAGATGCTCTCTGCATGGCTCTCTTTGGCACTTTCCTCTCCGCTACCTCATTATCTCACTATGAATACGAACAATTCACATATTTATCGATGTATGCGACATATGTAGGCTATCTATTGGCGTTTGAAATATCTGTTCAATTTAACGTTGTTTCTTTATATAAGATTCATCAAAAATAAAGAGAAAATGCGAAATTGATATTAAGAAAGTGGTAGGAACAAGAAAGAAATGCACAGAAAGAGCGTACGACCCCATATAATCGATCGGCTGTTAAACTAACTCATCTCCAAAAGCATTTTCAGACTCTTACGCATTTCGTTATTCAACTCTCTTTTTGAGAACGCAGTTGTATTTGTAGTCTGTATGATGCCAGCCATACATACACGGATATCTGTAACACGCAATGATCGAGTATAAAAATCGGATGACTGAATTGGGGTGTTTGAAATATTAAGTAAACGTTAATTAGAGGTAGTAAAGAGTTTACAGCCCACCCGCATCCTACCTTTTCTATTTACAAAGCGATGGGAAGGTACATTGTCTTCATTAGACTTTTCCGCGCCTTAATCACAAAGTTAAAATGCCTTATGTTTTGAACAAAGCTGAGACGGTTATTAGGGAATATTCCCCCATTCCTCGTTAAGAACATCACCAGAACAATTAAAGTTATTTCGATGGTAGGGTCTCCCTCGTACTACATCGATATCTTTTAGTTTACCAGTATTTAAGTTGTTATGCCAGGTGTTATGCCATAGTTTCGTTAGGGCGATAAGCAACCGCCAGTGATGTTCGTATAGACAATTTGTCACATGACTGAATTTGGCCACTCGCATTATTACACGACACGCAGCATTTTAGACGCCCCGAAAGCGATCAATCAGTAAAGACGGGGCTCACTCCACACATCAATGCAATAATCCAATCTCAATGTTACAAGGGCACAAATGATACAGGTCAACGCTTCTTTCACGATGTGAGGTCAAAGTCTGCGAATGTATCTAATTTGATAAAAAATTGTCCACACTGGGTTTATTTGTTACTTTAATAGGGCGGTAGTAGTTTATGAAACGCAGTCGGGAAATACACTCAGAAAGCTTGCCTTTCGTGGAATCCAAACACACTACCTCGAAATGTCCGGTATTGTACTGTACCGACTTAACTACGAAGGCAGACTTTCTCCTGCGTCTTGTCTCCAATAACGGAATGCATATTTGGAAGTCTGTCTTTCGAGCACAGTTGTAGAGCGGCCGAAAGGTCATTTGAAGGTCGTGTCTTCGGGGCTTCAAAACGCAAGATTTTTCAAGTGTATCTCTTTATCATGAGCGTTTAAAGCTTCAATACTATGGCTATGATTATATGAGACACGAAACTGATCTGCTAGCTAAACTAGTATTGTTGCACCTTCGCGTTATGTAAAAATTATGAAAGACGCGATTTTGTTTGATTGTATCCTCGTCCACAAGTCTTTTTCATTTATTAATACGTCATTTTAAAGCAACACATTGTTCTAGTATCATAGGAACTTGCTCCGTTGCTACGACTGTCAACTATCTGCCCACACACGCGGTCTTTTCGATTACTTCGTTAATTTGCTAACTAAACTAACTAACTATTGCTAGGACAATATCGCTACGTTGGACTGTGAAGCGATCGATCGTCACCCATGTACAATTGCCCGACGATTCGCGATATTAAGCAAATAATCACGACCGACGGCAATCGAAGAGTGTAGTTATCACGTCGCTTTTTATATCGCGATATATAGATTTGCCGGTCGGCCACTTTCAATCTTAGGACAACTTGAGTTACAGAAAGTATGCAATAGAAAGCTCGGAAAGAGCTAACTTGAGTCATTGCTCGAGCTCAATTTCGTTGTTTGAAATAAAAATATGTTTGAAACAAATGCGATAATAGCCTCGGCTTCACTGGAACCATTTTCAGAATATAAACCTACGATAATCATCTACCTAAAATCGAAATCCCGATACACATACAGTCTACACTAATGACTGCTACCATTGATAGAATTGATAGATTACATACAATTGTAATACATATGTATTACTACAATACATATATCACAATGCCATTTCATATTACAAAATGACTCCAAGCTCCCTACAGCAATGTAACCGCAAGATGCATAGTCTATTTCTCTCGGGGAACCACCGTGCAATGTTTCGTTATACCCGAAAACACGGTGAAACTAACAGAAAAGAAGCGGACAACGTAGACTAACTCTGGTCATCGACGACCCTCGACATACTATAGCATTATAATTAAAACCCAGTATATCTAAATCATTCGACGGTCTAAATAGGGGCGTGTCTGAAAAAAAGGACCGCTACATATTCGCACTACACGCGCGGGCGCGTGGAATACGAGCGAGAACCAATACCCGAGTCCGGTGGCCTTCTGGGCGTGTAAAAGACGTCGATGATTCTGCAAACGCTAGCGACTCGTATCGAAACAAGAAGTCAGCCTCGCGCCAAGAGAGCCAGAAAGACAATATATAACCGCGGTTGTCGGAGGCTTTCGCATACACAGGGCAGAGCAATATTGGGTGAGTTATAGTGTACTTCCTGCTAATATAATACCCTATCGAAGTATCATTCTTTTATTATCTATGGCAATAAATCTTCATCATCGGAATAATGCGGTTAATGTCATTATTTATTCTGGAATCACGTCTACTATCTTAGCAGAAAACCACATTAACCGATATAAAGTAGACTTGCTCCACATGGTGAAAGTTAGGTAGGTTACGCATTTTACTAGAGGTTCCTTACTCTTGAGGAATTTCGTTTAGTATTGTCGAAAAAATTTCACTCAAATACGATATTAAAGTGAACTACTTTCATAGGGATTGTGTAGTTGTATCTCCCATTGGGTGCTGGGTAGCCCTTGTAGTGTAGTGTTATAGTTTTAGTAGTGTAGTTCATAGAAGTTGTGTAGTTGTATCTCCAATTGGGTGCTGGGTAGCCCTTGTAGTGTAGTGTTATAGTTTTAGTAGTGTAGTTCATAGAAGTTGTGAAGTTGTATCTCCCATTGGGTGCTGGGTAGCCCTTGAAGTGTAGTGTTATAGTTTTAGTAGTGTAGTTCATAGAAGTTGTGTAGTTGTATCTCCCATCGGGTGCTGGGTAGCCCTTCTAGTGTAGTTATGTGAAGACTTCTCTCTGACATTGCTGCGCTTCACATGCTTCCGGAAAGGTTTCTATCACGCTTCCCTCTTCGATATCTCGTCGACTCCTTATAAATAATAATCAACAATCACAGACTTTCCAGCGACATATGTAAGGGTTTGAAATCACCGGCACAAACAGACGAATGTCAACCATCTGTCGAGACTAGCAGCTTTTCATATGGTATTTTTCCGCTCTTACACCTGAGGTTGATCCGTTTGTCGTGTTAACAGCAGGTTAGTTTGCAAAGAATCAATAATGGGCCAGGTAATTAGGTAATTCTCAGTCCATTATTGCATGCGTCCTGATGAGAGAGAGCCTCCAAGGGTTATTGTAGGTCCCCTATGTATATAGTTTCGCGGTCGTATGCGATGTGTCAAATGTAGTTATAACCATCCAACCAAGGATGTGTTTTCTTGGACTACGATGAAACGACGAAAAGAAAAGGGCAAGGTTTTGGTGCTACATTTATAGACACGGTAAATGTCGGTCGCTCGTAGAGTATTGTATCAGTTATGCCCGAGACAAGTTTCACAATAACTCATTCAGTTTTTCTCGGTATTCAAGGACGACAAATTTGTTAATTTCATATAGCGAAAAAAGGGTGAAAACTCCCAGTTTATATCCTCTCGAAAAATCGCCGTTCTTATCGATGCACCACAAGCGTCAATGACTGATATATATAATATGGATCTATTGTGGTCTTCTGTTTTTTATGTCCAACTTTGTGGCTCATTGTTAAACCATGAACATTTTATTTTGGTGGATAGGTATGTTTATGGACGTTGCAAATATTTCGCCTCGCTTGAACTTTACTCCGCTAGTAGTGAGTTGACGGCAGTGGACGGGCTTGGATTCAAATCCACCTGAAGTCGTTTGTGGTGTGTGAGACGCAATTGCTATTGACTTGCGATTTTATAGAAATAAAATACCATGTTATTGACCGCTACCACCATGTTATAGACCGCTACCACCATGTTATAGAACGCTACCACCACGTTATAGAACGCTACCACTATGTTTTAGACCGCTACCACCTTGTTATAGAACGCTACCACCATGTTATAGAACGCTACTACTATGTTATAGAACGCTACCACCTTGTTATAGAACGCTACCACCATGTTATAGAACGCTACTACGATGTTTTAGACCGGCCGCTACCACCTTCTTATAGACCGCTACTACCATGTTATAGAACGGTACCACCATGTTAAAGACCGCTACCACCTTGTTATAGACCGCTACCACCATGTTATAGACCGCTATCGCCATGTTATAGACCGCTACCATCATGTTATAGAACACTACCACCATGTTATAGAACGCTACTATGTTATAGACCACTACCACCATGTTATAGACCGCTATCATCATGTTATAGACCGCTACCATCATGTTATAGACCGCTACCACTATGTTTTAGACCGCTACCATCATGTTATAGACCGCTACCACCATGTTATAGACCGCTACTATGTTATAGACCACTACCACCATGTTATAGACCGCTACTATGTTATAGACCGCTACCACCTTGTTATAGACCGCTACCATCATGTTATAGACCGCTACCACCATGTTATAGACCGCTACCATCATGTTATAGACCGCTACCACTATGTTATGGACCGCTACCACCATACTGGTGCAATACTATCCATAAGTTCATGTTGGTAGAACAAGGTAAACGCAGAGGTTGTCCTTGCCTCGTCATCGTCCTCATTGCGTAGTACGGCTTGTTTCGACGTCCCAAAGCGAGAAAATATGTAAACTTCACCACATTAGTAACAGTACCTCCTAGAGGCAAATATAAGTCACTATCATCAGAGTGGTTCAATCGTTGGACGTGATCCATAAGACCTTGGATCAATTCCCGAACGAGGCAGTATAGGACCTGTGGCTTTTGTCAAGCAAAAAGCGCCTTAAATTTCGTCTGACCAAGAGGGTCTGGGCAATCCATCTGGTGTGGTTATATATGGGCTTGTTCTCTCTGACGTGACTGCCCTTCAGCTGGTCTCTCTCGAGCTCGCTTCGCCCGATCGTCATTTTGTTTTAAATATTCAACTATCACAGACTAAGATGAGTGTGAGACATACGTAGACCGTCTGCAGCCGTTTGGAGGAAAGTGTGTTACCTAACGAACGTCTATTTCTAGCCTACATGCATACATACGTTGAAAAACGTGAAAAAATATTGTTTCCCTTCAACTGTTTGCATCGTGGTCACTATAAATGTGCTAAAACAGCAACGTAGGAAACCTCGAATAATACGATAAATTTTTCTCTCTATACGTACACATTAAGGAATCAGTGTCTAGAAATGTTGCTACATTGCAGTTTTTTTAATGAAAATCGGGTTTCTTCAATCTATACATTGTTTTTCACAACGTATCAAGTTTTTCAGATTAAGAGACTCCGACCTGAAGAAGCGATAGGCACGAAAATTCACTAATATGGAATTATGTATACTGTTTATAAAAAAGAAGATGAAAAATCTATCCTCATTTTATGCTAAAAATTTAGGCTTGTTTTCTTTTTGTCTGGCGTGTACGTACCGCGCCCTATAGCGCCCTATGCGAGTTACCAAATGACGGGCATGAGTGTATAAACTATGCAAGTTTACCCGTATATTTTACAATCACACTGCATCTTAACCGAACATTTCATTTTCTTAGTTGCCTTGAACAGAGACACCGGGATAAAACCAAAAATGGCACAGAAACATGAATAATATTGTCCGTGAAACCATCCACCTTCTCTGACCGGCGCTTTGCCAACCGCTGTATGTGGTACTTTGCTCAAGAGCTACTTGTGAATTAGAGAGATAATAAAATGAGAAATTTATATACAGCGTATGTTTATAGTAAATTTGTTTTCCGTCTTGCTATGTCTACCAGAAGTCATCGCATACTTAGATCGGTTTGTTTTTTGTATTCACAGCAATCATGCATCGCTTGTGCTGCATTGTGACACTGTTAGTACTCGCAGTCGATTCTAGCCTATCATTTCCATCCCAAAACGCCCACACAGCGCTGTCTGGTAATGATGTCGACACGCACAATGGAAAAAACGCGGCAAAATTAACCTCGAGGATCAGACGCGCCGATGACAGCTGGGGGCTCATGCCCGCGTGGGGGAAACGAAGCGATATGGCGCCTGGCGATCGAGAGAACTTTGACGGACATAAACGGGATTGGACTATGGCAGCATGGGGGAAACGATCTTCACTCGACAACCTCGCAACCGACAAAAGATACGACTATCCAGCATACAGGAACAGCTTCACAAGGCGCGGAGAATGGGGCATTAACGCATGGGGTAAGCGATATCCGGCGAAGTCCGACTGGAACTCGATCGTAGCGTGGGGTAAAAGACGTGGGCCACCAGTCGCAACAAAGAGAAGGTGGAACTCGAAGATGACATGGGGCAAACGAGGAGATTGGGGTCGAATGAACGCCTGGGGAAAGAGAAACGCCCGGGTGTCAAAAGACAAAAACTCCCATCGGCGCTTTCTTGGTGTCTTCGACAGAGATCGTAAGTATCTAAATGGAATAGCTAGTGCGGAATAATTAATTCAATTGCGAATTCTAAATGGCTTATTTATTAACTGAGCGATAGGCATATAATAGATGTTGCTGCAAGTTGATATCCTAAACAGATTGGTGATATAAACTTTATAAAAATTTATATTCTATTACAAACGATTACAAGCGAACTACGGTGGTTTTCTTTTGTTAACGTTGAATGGGAATTGCACCTCTGCCATTATTTAACATCGTCGACTTTTTTGAGTGAAAAGACCCATGTATATTTCTGATCTAGTTACTTTAAATCTAGACGTCTTAAATACCTAAATACACAAGATAAAGTTTGTCCTGTAGCTTCGGTCACGTTAATTGTGCTGATGCCTCGATGCGGCCTCGCGTGAGAAAATGATACATTTCTCCACTTCACGGTAATGAAAGGTAAATGAATTTATCGACGAAACGGCGAAGTTTATGAGCGAAGTTGCGAAATATCGCTTAATAAAACCTTAACTATAAATTGCCAAGATCACTATAGGATTAAGCGCTGCTTGCAGCATGGTTGGCCTATCGGTGACGTTCTCGGCAGGTAGAGTTTGCACTTGGCTGATTTTTCTCCTGTGTATACGTATGCCGGCAGCTCTATGTTAAAACTACTCGTTGTCTATACCAGCACTAGCTGTTTATGAAGCCTATACTTTGTTAGGACGACTAATCTTTTTAGCAAGGTCGTGTTAAAAACAAGGTATGTGGGGCAGAATAGCCAATGACAATAAATAATATTGCTACACACAAGCACTATGTGGAAAAGATATTCTCAAGTCTTGGAGATTCTTATAATCATACTACTCAAAACTTCTCAAAGATCACCCATATTTACATCTATAGACATCAAAATATCTCTTAATTTGTGATAATTCTCTAAAATGATGGTATGTACTAACTCTTTCATCAGTATGTGTATCGATTCGGACAAAAATTATCAAATTTTCAAAATAAAACTGACATGTTGTTTTTCCACAAAATGTCAGAAAATTCCAGAAAACAAAGAAACGTTGTGTTTTTCACAAAACATGTATTAGTAGCGAGTGCGACCTTCTCTACTGTTAATTACTGCTTGATATCGTCCGCGCAAGCTTTCGACTAGGTGACGCAGGTTCTGTTGTGGGATATTGGTTCATGAGTGCAATAGCGCATCCCTGAGCTGTTGCAGTGTGCCAGGTTGATCATTGCGGGCAAAGATGGCAGCCTGCAGCATGTCCCATGCATGCTCAATGGCAGTGAGATCAGGTGAGCGAGCTGGCCAGTCTGTTCCGTTGATGCCTCCATCCATAAGGTGCTCATTCACGATGGTGGCACGATGAGGACGGGCATTATCATCCATCAGAACAAAGTCTGGACCGATATCAAACAGCTAATGGCCTAACAAACACGTGGAGGATTTCAGCGCGGTATCTGACACCAGTTAGCGTGACGTTTACAATGGCGTGACGCGTAGGTATTGATGCCAGCCCAGACCATGACAGAGCCCCCTCCATCTCGGTCATGTTCAACAACTGTAAGATAGAAATATCGCTCATTCGGCTTTCTCCACGCCCGAACACGACCACTAGAGAAGTCTAGACAGAACCTGGACTCATCTGTGAAGAGTGGAGTAGCTTGGGTCCCGGTGATATGTCCTCGACACCAGTCATATCGATATTGTCTGTGTTGTGGAGGGAGTGCGATGCGTATAGCTGGTCGGCGAACCCTCAATCCCGATTCAGGGCGCCTATTCCTGGTGGTTTGGGTTGATACACGAACTCCTGATGCGTCTCTCGGGTTTCTCCGCAAGATTGTAGCTGTGGACGTGCAATGCCTTACAACGGAGAGAGTTATGTATCGGTCCTGTGCACGGGTTGTAACTCTGTGGCGTCCTGTACCCTGTCGTCTGTTGGCTGTACCAGTAACCTTAGCGATTCCAAGCATGAGAGATGACACTTTGTGACACACCCTACTCAGGAGCCACATGTCGCTGGGACATGCCAGCCTCGATCATGCCTATCCCTCTATTCAGATCTTCTGACGTCAAATAGCGATGATTCTATCTTGGAGGCATTCCGGGAGATAGAGGTACACCTAACAACCACTAAAACAATACTTCTAATGTTAGAAATTCAATGTGAACAGTCCAAGTAAAATTTACAAACTGAGCTAATATGCAGTAAAATGTCGGTACTCGTGTATGGGTTTGGCTTACTACAGCCTTGTGTGGCCAACATGTGAAACGTAGTTTTCACTCGTCAACAAGACTCAAGCTCTCATCTTATATTATATGGGTGATCCTTTTGCAGGTTTGAGTAATATATAATATTTATGGTATCTTGGTATGCGTGTCACCTCATGTTGTTTTATCAATCGGACGTTTAAGTGAACATTGTTCTTTATTTTGGATGGAAACGTAACGGCACGTGGGGCAGCGCCTAATTTATATAGCACAGATTTTGCAGGTGTTCGAATTTAAGACAAGCAAATAAGGTATTTATTATTTCAATCAACCAAAAATACAAATTACATAAAATAATTGATTCCATCAGAAATTCCTCGTTGTCTACGATGGCATCGTTTCAAACCGTGAATGTTGCAATGATGTACGGTTATGGAGTTATTAATTCGCGAACTCTACGTGATCCCCTTCATGCCGAAATAAAATTGCTTATCGGCGAATATTCACACAACCGGTCGAGAATGATGGGAATAAGAGGAATTAGGTAATATCGGGCTGACGATAGAGTCGGGTCTATCGGTTTCGTTGGATAGCCGACTAATATGCAGAAATTCGACAGGCTGATAGGCTTTCTGAGAAGGTTTAGCCAACTTTTCTGTCTTCAAGATTAAATATCAAGTCAGTCCGAATAAATAATCAACTCTCCGCATTGCTGCTGATGATTTTAAGCACCCTTCTATGTAACTACGACATCGCAGGTCACAATTTCTTTTTTGATGTTAACGGGGCTAACCGTTCTGGTTCTTTAAATAGCCGAAGACATTAGAGATATGGGTTTTTTTTTGCTGTGCATTTCTCTCCAACATTTTTTTTGTCGTGTGACTGTAATTAAGATGTTATTTACAGGTTTTTTACCGTGATAAATTACCAAACATTGTGCATAGGTACAGTAGCACTCTTTGACTAAATGCTCGTAGGCGGGTGACAATTGTTTATTTGTCCTACTCGTTAAAAACACCCACAGACAGCCTACACATGTCGCGCACTCGGCTATATCAATATCCTGCATAGTCGACAATTATTTACAAAGAGCGAGAATGATGGAATTGGGCAATGATTAATCGACGGAAATGATTCAGATGATCAACTGCCAGGGCGTCAGACTTGAGTGAGGAAAGAAAGAAATTGTTTCAGATGTCCATATTTCTAATAAACTGCCTGTGTTGAAAACCGCAAAAATAGTGTTTACAAACTAATTCTTTGTTCTTTGACGTGGTTGCGTTTGCTGGTGTAAGTATTTTTCGCCGTGTACACTTCTTTTGTCTCGTTCTTGTCCGCGCATATTGAAACCTACTCAAATTTAGTAAAGGACTGAACTTGTCCAAGTGACTACATAGAGTTCGGTGGTATTTGGGTGGTCAGAAGTATGTATCCGGTGACTAGCCTAAGAAGTTCCTATATTTCAATTCGGTAGTTTTTCGCAACTATTATTAAATGGTAGAATTTCCCTGCGTCCGTCAAACGATAATAAATTAATGAAATACACGTAAAATTAAGTTATCTCGGCGTTGCTATATTACTCTAAGAAAGTAAATCTGGTGAAATGACATTTTTTCAAAGGTTCATTAAAGTTAAAATACCCCATTAATTCGGCTAAATACTTGACTAACATGTTTCCGCAAATTACCATTGGGAAACGAAGTTATTATTTGGTATTTCCGGAGCGATTATTTCTGTCATGAACATTCACCGTAGCAGCGCTGGTCAGACGCTTCTCTCTGCAGCCAGCCTATGGCATGTATTATTCTTTGAAATCGAATTGGAATGTATGAATGTCACCTTCGTTACGATCGCCCTCGTTAGAGAATTGTTGAATCAACGGATTTCTATTTTACTTATTAAAGCATTTGCGCGAGTAATAAAAATGCATATGTTATTAATAAACTAATAACAGAAAGAAGGAAATAGAATTGGGTTGGCCATTGAATTATCAGCACCCACTCAGTTTGGCTTTTGATATCATTGATACACAGAAGTTATGTTAACGCCGCCAAAGGTACATAATAGGCTATATATACCTAATTATTAAAGAGAGCCTGAAGATAATAGATTTATTGTCGTCGAGAGATAATATTAGTTAAATATTTTTTATTAATAATTTTGCATCTGTTGGCGACGTTAGCAGTTTGAAGGATAAAACTAAAAGCTAAGAGGAACGCAACAACCAAAGTCTGTGTTTATTGATGAAAAATTAATTTTTCGGTGACAAGAAGTGATTTTACTAAAGTTACTGGAAGAATTCAACCAACGTTCAATATTCTCACAGACATATTAACGAAGTTATGATTTGTGCAATTTTTGGCGATACAATTTAGAGATTTCATCACAAACAGGAATATATTTCGAGTGCAACGGGGCAATATATATTTCTACTGTATATATAGCATGTGCTATAAAGCAGGTGGGAAACACAATTTGTTTTTTCTGCGACACGCAATCCTTTTTTAAAGTTTTACAGAACGATATTTAACATCTATGGAAGAAATGCACAGAAAAAACCTATACCTCTGATGGGTTCTCAAAAACGTTGTTAAATACCTAAATACGCAGGAGACAGCTTGCTCTTGTAGCTCAGTTGGGAGAGCACTAAACCGGTTATCTGGAGGTCGAGGGCTCGATTCCTATCAGAGGTATTTCTCTCTAGTTATTCGAGAGAACCACATCGGATACCCCAGTAACATCACGTTAACATTTAGGAGCATTTCAGACCTCGTAATATAATCGTCGCTCTCGGCATCGGCGTGTCTGGCGAGAGAGCGGAAACGAAATCGCCCACCCCACTGACCGTGCGTGTTCGTCTAATGACGAACGCATATATAATATTTATATAATAAGCGCTAATTGCCGGAGTAACGTGAGAAAGTCGCAAGTGCTGAATCGCGGCATTCGACCACTTGTCCGTCTAGTAATTAGTCCGTATAGAAAGGCTATTATGGGACGGCGCTTTGTTGGAGCTTTTTCATGCTGTCGTGTCGAGATAATTCATTGTTTGCTCCCGCTGTTTAAAGGTACATATTACGTCGACGCAAATAATGAGGTACATATGCCGAATGAACAATAATTACTTACTGTCTGCTTCACAAAACTTACCGGGGGCTTCGAGACGACACGCATTCGCGGCCTTTATCTAATGAATATACATCGACAAACAGCCAGCTGAATAAACATTACAAATTCTTTGTAAATATTTGTGTACCGCCATCCCTTCATAGAAATAACGTTTATCTTGCATTTTACCGCCGTATCTCGAAAGACCGGAGCGGAATCAATGCGCGTGTATGTGTTGTCATAGAGACGACTTTTTGATAAATTTGCCTCCACGTCAATGTATGTAAAATAAGGGAGGTTTTATGTACGATTCTGTCCGTCTATTTTCCTTCGGGAGTTACAGCGACCTTCTAGCAGATATTCTCTCGCAGGCCTAGATAAAAAATATTTATTTCGGTGCCACGATAAAAATATGTGACATTTTACAACGGTCCTGTGTATACATACTAATGAGGAAGCAGATAATAGCGTGATGAAGGCGCTATACTTGTAATCGAAAGGTGACGGCCCGGTTGCAGAGGTAAACCCGTCTCTAGAACGGGTTTACGCTTCATATTATCACTCCTTTGTGATATGAGAGTGTCGAAGGTATTGTAACTGCGTTGAATAGCTACGAAAAATCTGCAAGATTAAAAATTAAAATGATTCAATTAAGTGCCAGGTATTGCGAGGCTGGAAGTACGTTCGGTCGCTATTTGAATGCAGCGGTTTATAAACACACGGGTGGTTTCGGCTTTCGCTTTACGACAGGCTCACTGTGGCAGTTATCCTTTGGAATTTTAATGTTCCCTACTGTCCGACAGGGCCACGATCATTATATGTAATCGGGAAATTTCACGTTAACCTCTTTCATTACAAGGTAACGATTATATTGTAGAATTTATGTCGATATGGACTTCAGAAAAGCTGGGGTAATATGAGCCATCAGGTGAAGTTCAATTCAATTCAAAATGGTTTATTAGGCAACTCGTCTCAACAAAAACTTAGACAACACATCATGGCGCTCATACAGCAATATACAACAAATTGTAAAATATTGCATCACAATATAACGTATCATCAAATTCATCAGTAAGTTTAATTTCACCGACAGATTTTACACCAACCGGGCTCTCTCTCGCATCATTATATATATGCATTTGGCAAGCCGCCTCAATTACGTCACATTTGTCGTAGTCAATAATTGAATAAATTTAAAAACGTTAGGTCTGTTGATATAATAATTTTTCATATAATTTGAACGTATGTGTTTAAATGTGGGGCAGATAAGCACCGTGGGATACTCGTCCTCAATATCTCGAGCACACAGCGGGTGAAGTGAGCCGGGTCCAATATTTCAATTTACACAAACAATGTTCTGTGATTTCACTTTATACTTTTGTGCCATTATTACATTGCGGAATTATGAAATGTATTTACGTGACCCGAGGGTCGCTTGCAATATTAGATCAATTATGTCACCGCTTATTGAAAAAGTTTCGCCCGACGACCGCAATTGGCGTAACCGTCTGTATAAGACATTGGGGTCCAAAGGGCGGTACACGTGGCAGAAAAACTAATAAAATTCCCAACGTGGGAAATGCTTCCAGTAGATGTTTGCGGACAATAGTGATGGCGGCAAAAATACACACGCCCGTTAAAAACTAATAAAATGTCTGATAAAAGGCGTATTTTCTATAAAGGCTTTGTTTTCTTCCGGAGATTTGAAAATTTTCAACTTAAAAAGTGTAAATGTACGAAGCTATACGCTGATTACCACGGTAATCTAAACTGTAGAAAAGGTAAAACCGTCAATATCTCTGGCGTATAAAATCGTGTTAAAATCGCTTTTTCATAGAAGCGTCAAATGCCACAACTTAGAACGCAGCATTTGCGTTAACTATTGTGTATATGAATATATCTTTAATATTTTGATTTTCCCCCTATGAATTTACCAATATTATTCGAGCAGGCAGAATATCATTGTAAACTCTCACGCCGGCAGATCAAGTGTTTGACGTACTTAGCACATTGCTGAGAATGGTTTTTAACGATCTCAGAGGTTTCTTGGTATGCGCAAAGTTTGTCTGTCAGGAGTCAATTGGCGACTGTTGGTTGAGCATTGTCTAAGACAAAAAGACTAATATATCACATATCTTGGCACAAAACGCCGTGGTGACAACGATACTCCGAGCGACATCGCGGCTAGGAGGCGTTCGTTATTGACTTTCACGTTGCAGCTAAGAAACCTTCAACGTGACATGTCGCCGTTCGCGTACACCTCGCGGTGTTTTGCGTTATTTCACGCTCGTTATATCCACGACGCGAACCACTGGCGAGGTTGGTTTATAGTCGTAATAACATCACTTGTATAAATAACCTCGGCAAACGGATTGTTGTCACGCGAAAAAAATTGCATATTTATTCGTCAACCGATAAGGCAAAATACAATATACGACGCAACGCCTACCACGCTGTTCGTTAACGACACATGGTATTGTCTTAAGAATGTTAACAACGTCACTAGCGAAAACGACAAGAGTGATTTGCCCTTGTATTTTATATGTTTGCGAGACTTTTACCATAAATGTAGCACTAGTTGACTCTATCGACCTTCCTGAAAATACCCGATACATTGCAGAACGCATGGGCGTATTTACATATTGAGTTTTCCTCTGAAATGTTTGGCTAACTTCCGTCGCGGCCAATTTGACAACAACCTAATAAACGTTTTGTTTATGTGTATACCTAGGACAACGAGGCTGCCAGTTTGGCATCTCCGTTATTTAATCAAACATATTTACACTTCCTTAGGATCGATCCGCCTGCCAGGGTATATAAATATAAGGTATTTAATTTGGCAGTTTAAAATTAAACGCTTGACTACAATGTCATTATTATTAATGTTGTAAACAGCTGTTCGAACTGAGTGGGTGAGACCCGTTAAAATATTACAACAATAATGACGGAACTGCCTGTTTTGCGAGTTTCCGCACCCGTTCTCTAACAATGACCAATAGTTCGCTTAACTCGTTTTCCAGATTATTTGTATAGAATACGATGGGACCTTTCTACTGCAACACGTTTGGGTTAATAATAAATTAAATATTATCGGGGATGCAAACAGTCGCGTGATGAGAGCTCTAGACTCGGAATCGAAAGGTCGCGGATTCGAAACCGCCCACCGATCGGCTTTTCTGTGATAATCGTCAGTAGATAATTTATTCCAGATTTCTGGAGAAAGCTCGTCTTTGAAATGGGTAGACGCTCAATATCATCCGTCACAGGTGATACGCGACAGTTGAGGGATTGTATCTGCGCTAAATATCTCCGAGGAACATTAATTGTAAAACCGCAACTGAAAGCCTTTCCTATCCTATACTTGCGGTCTATCAGTATTGTATCTTTTATAGAATATTGCTTATCGGTGAATGATGCGAAACCGTCTAAATTTTAATACCATGTCTCCACCACTCCATTACTCCATACCCCATCTCTCCATAGCTGTATTTAACACAAGCACACATAAGGTAACCCCCAACCTAACCGCTCCAAGCCACCGTACCCCGTAAGTAGTTAGTAACATTTTATATTTGGGTGTTTTTGACAGAAAACGGACACATGGACGAAGACGAAATCAAGGAGTTCCTCGACTGGTTGAAGAATGCGTTCCCCGACTCGTACGGCGCTCAGTCATCGACCCGCGCACCTCTACGTCCAAAAATCGAGTCTTAAAATCACGTACAGTGTCTTCAAGATCGTTAAACATTAGAAGCAAATTCACAAATACTATTTAAATAAACTGTCTCGACCAATCAACGTGGAATTAAGTATATATTTTAGTATCAATTTAGTGAGAGTGAAATTCTAGAATTGTGATGGACGTCTAAACGATAATGAAATCACAATACGTGTCAAAGCTGAAAGGAATAATGCAGGTATAAAAATAATCTTCCATTCATTTTTAATAGTGTCAACATTGTTTATACATCTGATGTAACAAGGACGTTTATTTTAGGATAAGTAGTGGCGCAATCATTATTTTATAGGCGTTATTTTAGGAGAATATATTTTAAGTATCCGACTGACATTGCTAGGAGACGTAGGTGAAGGTCAAATATGGCTGGTATCCAAGCACATTTTTAGATAGAATCACAATAGTCTGATAATCTTTTTAAGCAATAAAATTGTATTCAACATTTAGATAGCGTTTCCATAAAGAAAATCCTGGGACAAATCGACGGTGTTTTACCGCCACAAGTCGTTACACTTTACCCCAGCTCGAACGACCGCCGGAAGCTGTAAGGGCTTACGAGAAACGGTTCACACCTTATGCCCACTGGCGGCCTTTACTGAGAATTGTAACAACATTGGACGTTTAATAGGAGTAAAATGCAACATTGCAAACACACCTGTAGAGGTTTGAGTAATTTATTACCGTATATACGCAATATTCACGATATATACAAGCAGTAAGTGCATGTGTTATTAAATACACAGCTATAAACAA